>SJYC01151031.1:0-11297 GCA_006408675.1 Madoqua kirkii | reverse complement strand
GAGGTTCATGACTTTGCACAGGAGACAGGGATCAAGAGGATTCCCAAGGGGGAAAAAATGCAGAAAAACAAAATGGCTGTCTGAGGAAGCCTTACAAATAGCTGTGGAAAGAAAAGATGTGAAAAGCAAATGAGAAAAGGAAAAATATACCCATTTGAATTCAGAGTTCCAAAGAATAGCAAGGAGAAATCAGAAAGCCTTCCTCAGTGATCAATGCAAAGAAATAGAGGAAAATAAAAGAATGGGAAAGACTAGAGATCTCTTCAAGAAAATTAGAGATACCAAAGGAGCATTTCATGCAAAGATGGGCACAATAAAGAACAGAAACAGTATTGACCTAACAGAAGCAAAAGATATTAAGAAGAGGTGGCAATAATACACAGAAGAACTACACAAAAAAGATCTTCACTAACCAGATAATCACGATGGTGTGATCACTCACCTAGAGCCAGACATCCTGGAATGTGAAGTCAGGTGGGCCTTAGGATACATTACTATGAACAAAGCTAGTGGAGGTGACGGAATTCCAGTTGAGCTATTTCAAATACTGAAAGATGATGCTGTGAAAACATTGCACTCAATATGCCAGCAAGTTTGGAAAACTCAGCAGTGGCCATAGGACTGGAAAAGGTCAGTTTTCATTCCATCACAAAGAAAGGCAATGTCAAAGAATGCTCAAACTATCGCACAATTGCACTCATCTCACACACTAGTAAAGTAATGATCAAAATTCTCCAAGCCAGGCTTCAATAATGCATGTATCATGATCTTCCAGATGTTCAAGCTGGTTTTAGAAAAGGCAGAGGAACCACAGATCAAACTGCTAACATCACTGGATCATTGAAAGAGCAAGAGCATTCCAGAAAAACATCTATTTCTGCTTTATTGACTATTCTAAGGCTTTTGACTGTATGGGTCACAATAAACTGTGGAAAATTCTGAAAGAGATGGGAATAACAGACCACCTGACCTGCCTCTTGAGAAACCTACATACAGGTCAGGAAGCAACAGTTAGAACTGGACATGGAACAATAGACTGGTTCCAAATCGAAAAAGGACTACGTCAAGGCTGTATATTGTCACCCTGCTTTTTTAACTTATTTGCAGAGTACATCATGCAAAATGCCCAACTGGATGAAGCATAAGCTGGAATCAAGATTTCTGGGAGAAATATCACTAACTTCAGATACACAGATGACACCACTCTTATGGCAGAAAGTGAAGAAGTACTAAAAAGCCTCTTGATAAAAGTGAAAGAGGAGAGTGAAAAAGGTGGCTTAAAGCTCAACATTCAGAAAATGAAGATCATGGCATCTGTTCCTGTCACTTCATGGGAAATAGATGGAGAAACAGTGGAAACAATGTCAGACTATTTTTCTGGGCTCCAAAATCACTGCAGATGGTGACTGCAGCCATGAAATTAAAAGACACTTACTCCTTGGAAGGAAAGTTATGACTAAGCTAGACAGCATATTAAAAAGTAGGGACATTACTTTGCCAGTGAAGGTCCATCTAGTCAAGACTATCATTTTTCCAGTGGTCATGTTTGGATGTGAGAGTTGGACTATAAAGAAAGCTGAGCACTGAAGAATTGATGCTTTTCAACTGTGGTGTTGGAGAAGACTCTAGAGAGTCCCTTGGACTGCAAGGAGATCCAACCAGTCCATCTTTAAGGAATTCAGTCTTGAATATTCATTGGAAGGACTGATGCTGAAGGTGAAACTTCAATACTTGGGCCACCTGATGAGAAGAACTGACTCCTTGGAAATGACCCTCATGCTGCAAAAGATTGAAACTGGGAGGAGAAGGGGACAACAGAGGATGAGATGGTTGGATGGCATCACTGACTCAATGGAGATGAATTTCAGTAAACACCAGGAGTTGGTAATGGGCAGGGAGGCCTGGTGTGCTGCAGTGCCTGGGGTAGCAAGGAATAGGATACAACTGAGTGACTGAACTGAACTGAAAGTCTGATATATTTTGATTTGTCCTTATTCCTGAGACATAGCCTCTGTGGGGTCTATTGTGGGGTCTAATGCAAAGCAAAAGTGTTTACCTTGATGGTTCTTAAGCATTAATTTTTATTTTAATGCTTATGAGCATGCTGAAAGCCCTGAGCTTGAAAGTTGGATGCTCTGCTTGGCCACTCAGCCCAGTCATGCTTCAGTTCAGTTCAGTTCAGTTCAGTTCAGTTCAGTCTTTCAGTTGTGTCTGACTCTTTGTGACCCCATGAATCGCAGCACGCCAGGCCTCCCTGTCCATCACCAACTCCCGGAGTTCACTCAAACTCACATCCACTGAGTCAGTGATGCCATCCGGCTATCTCATCCTCTATTGTCCCCTTCTCCTCCTGCCCCCAATCCCTCCCAACATCAGAGTCTTTTCCAGTCAGTCAACTCTTCGTATGACGTGGCCAAAGTACTGGAGTTTCAGCTTTAGCATCATTCTTTCCAAAGAAATCCCAGGGCTGATTTCCTTCGAAATGGACTCGTTGGATCTCCTTGCAGTCCAAGGAACTCTCAAGAGTCTTCTCCAACACCACAGTTCAAAAGCATAAATTCTTCGGTGCTCAGTTTTCTTCACAGTCCAACTCTCACATCCATATATGACCACTGGAAAAACCAATAGCCTTGACTAGATAGACCTTTGTTAGCAAAGTAATGTCTCTGCTTTTGAATATGCTATCTAGGTTGGTCATAGCTTTCCTTCCATATAGTAAGTGTCTTTTAATTTCATGGCTGCAATCACCATATGCAGTGATTTTGAAGCCCCCCAAAATAAAGTCTGCCACTGTTTCCACTGTTTCCCCATCTATTTCCCATGAAGTGATGGGACCAAATGCCATGATCTTCGTTTTCTGAATGTTGAGCTTTATGCCAATCTTTTCACTCTCCTCTTTCACTTTCATCAAGAGGCTTTTTAATTCCTCTTCACTTTCTGCCGTAAGAGTAGTATCATCTGCATATCTGAGGTTATTGATGTTTTTCACGGCAATCTTGATTCCAGCTTTTGCTTCTTCCAACTCAGCATTTCTCATGATGTACTCTGCATGTAAGTTAAATAAGCAGGGTGACAGTATACAGCCTTGACGTACTCCTTTTCTTATTTGGAACCAGTCTGTTGTTCCATGTCCAGTTCTAACTTGCTTCTTGACTTGCATATAGGTTTCTCAAGAGGCAGGTCAGGTGTTCTGGTATTTTGCCAAATTTCTCTAGAGGCAAATGGGAGGAGAATGTTAAGTTTACTTTTGTGTGCTTCTCTCTGTGATCTCGCCCCTTTAACTATTGCTCTTGAGTGTCTTCAAATAGCTGATTTCTTCTACAGGATTTGATCCAGATCCTTGGTGAGAGTGTTGGTCTGATACATAGTTAGGAGTGGATTTCCTTTATGTCAGATTGAAGCTAGATTGTGTAGATTCTCTCAGTTGGAAATTCAGGTCTGATCAGAATTTGTAGGTGGTTGTTCACCTCTCTGGAATGTGCCATCAGTAGTTTTATCTCAATGGTAAAATAGGTAATGGACAGTGGTTGATATTTCTTAGGAATAATATAAAAGTGACCAGGAATCCTAAAAACAAATGTTCGATCTCAATGAATATTTAGAAAATGGAAACTGAAATAAGGAGATGACTTTGTTTTATCATATAAAAAATATTTTTTTTGCTATTGGTAGGAGTGTAAATCAATCCTATCTACATTAACAATAATGACAACTGATGTTTATTGAGAACTTTCTATATGTGTGATGAGCTATTTTGTAGGAAGGAAGAAACTCTCTATACAGACTAAAGGAAAACTATTTTTTCCTACTCATTACATTCACACAGAACACTTCTGTGACCAGCTGTGTGTTTTTCCTACACCAACCAATTCTCTGATATAAATTCAGAGCCTTATAATTCAGTTCATTGGAAGAACTGATATAGCTGGGCCTCCATGTATATTCTTTGGCAGGATGGATGCTGAAGTTGAAGCTCCAATACTTTGGCCACCTGATGCGAAGTATTGAAAAGAAAAGGCTCATTAGAAAAGACCCTGATGCTGGGAAAGATTGATGGCAGGAGGAGAAGGGGATGACAGAGGATGAGATGTTTGGATGCCATCCCCAATTCAATGAAGATGAATTTGAGCAAGCTCTGGGAGACGATGAAGGACAGGGAAGCCTGGTATACTGTAGTCCGAGGGGTCAAAAAGAGTCAGACAGGACAATTGAACAATTGAAAAACAGCAACATTATATAGGCATGATGGATAATAAGCTCAGTTTTCAGCTTCTCTCCCCTCCCTAGGGAATGGAGAGTAGGACTGAAACTTCCAAGCTTCTAATCCGTGTTGTGGCCCCAATCCAAGAGCCCACCAAGAATCATGAGAATGAAAGATGCTTCTATTACCCAGGAAATTCTAGAGGATTTAGGAGCTCTCTGTCAGATACTCCTATCACTCAGGAAATTACAAGGATTGTAGGAGCTCTGTGTCAGGAAGTGGGATCAAACACCAAAATACATATATAAATGGCAGGAACTAGGGACAGAGTTTTAACCCTATATATGTATATTTCTTGTTATTTCACAGCTCTTCTAAACACTTTATATGTATTGTTTATTCTCAAAATAATGTTATCATGTAAGTATAATTATTACTAATCCTATTTTCAGAAGGAAAACTGATATTCTAAGAGCCCAAGATCACTCATATTGTCAGTGAACAGCACTGACATTACTTCCCAAGGCGTGTGACTGCAGTGTGTACAGCCTTGCCCACTGATTTAGACTGCCTCTCAATCCCATTTCTAGAACTTTATTCTAACCACACGGTCACACTAATGTACAAAGAGACATGTACAAAAGATTCCGTCTAATTTTGCTTGTAATAGTTAAAAACTGGGAACAAATGAAATACCATATGGGATTATAAAAATGAAATCATCCATGCAAACTATCTAAGCAATGGAATTCTCTGCATCAGTTAGTAAGAACAAGGTAGATCTAAAGTTACTGGTATGGAAAAGTGTCCAGGATACAGTTTTGTTCTTTTTTAAGCAGTTATGTTTATTTATTTATGGCTGTGCTGGGTCTTCATTGCTGCATGCTTTTCTCTAGCTGTTGCGGGCGGGGGCTGGGCTATTCTCCAGTTGTCGTGAGCGGGCCTCTCATTGCAGTGGCTTCTCTTGTTGTGGAACGTAGGCTTCAGGAGCACCGTCTTCAGTAGTTGCGGTGCGTGGGCTCGGTAGTTGCGGTTCCTGGGTTCTAGAGCACCATTTCAATAGTTGTGGTGAACTGGCTTAGTTGCTCTGTAACATGTGGTGTCTTCCTGGATCAGGAATCAAACCTGGGGCTCCTGCATTGACAGGTGGATTCTTTACCATTGATCCACCAGAGAAGCCCCTAAGATACAGTTTTAATAAAGTAAAGGTTAAAAAGCACTTTGGTAAAAAAAATTAAATATGTACATATAGGTGTATTCATAGATAGAAATATCCATATTGGTATATACACCAAATTATTCATAGTGATTTCCTTTGTAAGTTGGATTTATGGGTGGTGGTGAGGGAAGACATCAATGCATGCATGTCTTATATTTTAAAATTCTACTCTTACATATTAAATATGTGTTACTTTTGTATTATTTAAAATATTTTTATTTTTAAAGATTTAAATACACAAAAAGTAGAAGACAAAATAATGAATCTCCATGAATGTACATTTAGTACAGTCAACAATTATCAGGGTTTTACTTTACTTACTGTATACATGCCCCACCTCTTTTTTTCTTTGCTAAAATGCCGTATAGCAAATCTTAGCATACCATTTGATTCCTAACTAACTCAGAAAGTGTCAACAAGAATTATAGCAATTTTATTACATAACCACAGTGCCATTATCACACCTCATAAATTGACAATAATTCCTTGGTATCATGTAACACCCAGGCCATATTCAGTTTGTTCCAGTTGTCTCAAAAATATCTTGTTACAGTTGGTTTGTTTCAAACAGGATCCAAATTAAGTTCTCATATTATGTTTAATTGTTACATTTGTTTTGACTTTTTTTTTTTTTAATTCGGAACATTGCCCCTCACTTAGTTTTTTCACACCATTGACTTGTAATTTATTAATAGTATTTTTCAAAGAATTCAAACAGCAATTCCTATAGCTGCTTAAATTAGGTGATAGTTCATGTCACACATTAAATCCTATCGAAGTAAGACATTTTAATCCTATTTGTATCTCTTTCTCCTAACATCCATCAATACTGTACTTCACAGTATTTATTGAATGACTAAGATGGTCCAAGCAAAAGACATTTTGAGAGAATAACAGTAGAGGAGAGGAAAAATACAAAAGGAAAAAAAAGGCAAAGTCATCAAATGTTTAAGTTCATTAAGCATAACAACTGGACTAATTTTAAAGTTCTGACAGTTTTATTTTAAATTACAAATTGGGTTAATCGATCTCATAATTAAAATGGTCATAAATGCATTTCGTGTTAAATTCCATTTTGATGTTATTTGGTAAGTCACACCTTCTCCTTTCCTCTCTTCTGTCGCTCCTCCACCCCACCCCCTATCTTTGTCTCCTTCTTCTCTGGAGATAGTTAGAAATCATTGGTGTAGGTGCTGACATTTTCCTTAATATATTCTAGTGAGTTTTAAATACTTATTTACCTTGGAAAAGACCAGAAAATTGAAGAACTTCCAAAGAAGGCAAATCAACATAATTACAATCTCAGGCAGAATTATTCAGGCCAATTTACAAGTATTCAGTGCATGATAAATAAAGCTGTGCATCATTGTCTACAGCATTTGAGAGAGTGTGCTGAAATGGAACTGTATTCTCCCTGATCCAAGGGGACCTAATTAGCACTAATGGGGGGAAAATAGCAAATGAGAGCAGAAGCTCAATATTATATCAGGGAAAATAACCTAATGGACAGATTGATCATTTAATGGGAAATTCCCAAGAGAAGTAATGTTAATGCAATTGAAATACGTAATTAAGAGGGCAGAGAACATTGGAGGAGGCATAAATGTACTGTTTGTAGGTCCCTCTATGCAACCCTTTACAGATAGTTACTGTTTAGCACATTTCAGTCTTTATTTTGGAAATAGGAAAACCAGTATAGCTGTATCTTTGCATGCTAAGTCGCTTTAGTTGTGTCTGATTCTTTGCAACTCTGTGGACTGTAGTCCACCAAGCTCCTCTGTCCATGAGATTCTCCAGGCAAGAATATTGGAGTGGGTTGCCATGCCCTCCTCCAGGGGATCTTCCCCACTGAAGGATGGAATCTGCATCTCTCACATCTCCTGCATTGGCAAGCAGGTTCTATATCACTAGTGCCATGTGGGGGAGAAGGCAATGGCACCCCACTCCAGTACTCTTGCCTGGAAAATCCCATGGATGGAGGAGCCTGGTGGGCTGCAGTCCATGGGGTTGCTAAGAGTCGGACAAGACTGAGCAACTTCACTTTCACTTTTCACTTTCATGCATTGGAGAAGGAAATGGCAACCCACTCCAGTGTTCTTGCCTGGAGAATCCCAGGGACAGGGGAGCCTGGTGGGCTGCCGTCTATGAGGTCGCACAGAGTTGGACACTACTGAAGCGACTGAGCAGCAGTGCCACGTGGGAAGCCAGGAATATCTACAAAGAGAAAAGAATCATGAAAACTGTTTTCATGTCTCTTGTTGATGTTAGAATATGCCTTTTGGAAATTCCCAGAGGAGGCTCATGCTCTGCTATTCACTTACTTCAATATCATAAAATTAATTTAATTATAATATAACCAAGGTATTACAAACATTCATAGAACAACACCATGCATTCAGTTTATAAGCCAGTTGAAAATACTATACCATATATTAAATGCATTAGCAAATTGAAAACAGTTGGAAAACTGAAGTTAATTTGATGTCTGTTTATACTAAGAATATACTCCAGAAAATTAAATCAGCCTGTATTAACTTTGTTTCCAGATGATGAGAGAAGTGAAACGAATTCTTTAAGAACTTTTTAAGAGTATGATCATCTAGGCTAACCCAGACTAGGACTCTCCTTTGGACTGCAAGATCAAACCAGTGAATCCTAAAGGAAATTAGTCCTGAATATTCATTGGAAGGACTGATGCTGAAACTGAATCTCCAATACTTTGGCCACCTGATGCAAAGAATTGATTCATTAGAAAAGACCCTAATGCTGGGAAAGATTGAAGGCAGGAGCAGAAGGGGATG
The DNA here is from genome assembly GCA_006408675.1 of Madoqua kirkii. Classification (NCBI taxonomy): domain Eukaryota; kingdom Metazoa; phylum Chordata; class Mammalia; order Artiodactyla; family Bovidae; genus Madoqua; species Madoqua kirkii. The sequence goes on along the minus strand of SJYC01151031.1, from coordinate 3,076 downwards.
ACAGAGGATGAGATGGTTGGATGGCATCACAGACTCGATGGACATGAATTTGGGGAACCTCTGGGAGTTGGTGTTGGATAGGGAGCCCTGGTGTGCTGCAGTTCATGGGAGTCACAAAGGTTAGGACATGTCTGAGTGACTAAACTGAACTGAGGCAAGCCCAACTAACCTTAGTCTCAAAATAATGGGTTATTTTGTATTACTAAGCTCCAGTAGTCATGTATGGATATAAGAGTTGGACTGTGAAGAAAACTGAACACTGAAGAATTGATGCTTTTGGACTGTGATGTTGGAGAAGACTCTTGAGAGTCCCTTGGACTGCAAGGAGAACCAACCAGTCCATTCTAAAGGAGATCAGCCCTGGGATTTCTTTGGAAGGAATGATTCTAAAGCTGAAACTCCAGTACTTTGGCCACCTCATGCGAAGAGTTGACTCACTGGAAAAGAGTTTGATGCTGGGAGGGATTGGAGGGGCAGGAGGAGAAGAGGATGAGATGGCTGGATAACATCACTGACTCGATGGACGTGAGTTTGGGTGAACGGGAGTTCATGATGGATAGGGAGGCCTGACGTGCTGCAATTCATCAGGTCGCAAAGAGTCGGACACAACTGAGCGACTGAAGTGAACTGAACTGAAGCTCAGAATGTGATTTTATTGTTGTACTTTCTTTTAATATTATTTTGTGAAAATTTTAAAATTATAGAATGAGCTGAGAGTCCTCAAGAACTTTACCAAAGCCCTTTTAATTAAGCTTGGGCCTGTTAACCAGAGTGACAGTGTATAATAATACATAATTTTTTCCAGTTCATATTAGCAGAATAACATTTTTTTACTTTTAGAAAGAGACAACTTGATAACTAAATAGTGATTTGGGACTTTCCTGGTGGTACAGTGGATAAGAATCTGCCTGCCAGTTAAGGAAACATGGGTTCGATCCCTGGTATGGGAAGATTGCGCATGCTGTGGAGCAACTAAGCGCGTGGGTCACAAAAGCTGAGCCTGCTGCACTCTAGATCCACACGCTGCAACTACTGAAGCCCACAAGCCCTAGAGCCTGCACTCTGCAATAAGAGAAGCCACGGCAGTGGGAAGTCCAAGCACAATGAAGAATAGCCACTGCTTGCCGCAACTAGAGAAAACCAACGTGCAGCAATGAAGACCCAGCACGACCAAAAATAAAAACGTAAATAAATAAAATACATTTAAAAAGGAATGATTTCGCTTCCATATGTTATCAATATAGAGTTATTCAGATCTACTGTATCCAGCTTCACTTGCTTAGATCTTCATTTTGCTCTGTGTTGTGTAGATATAGGCAGAGCATTTAGAATTTAAATCAACTTTCAGAATCAGGGTTAAGTGCTTACAAAATAATGACTTATTAATAAGAGAGAGGGTTATTGTGAAAGGTTACAAACTAATGATAAGGAAGTGCCTACATAATTATAGTCATTATGCTTCTAGTACACCCACTAGCTGCTTTTGTTTTTTTAAACTTGCTGACCACAATCTAGGACACATTTATGTGAATGATGTAAAACACTTTCTTATTTGAGAAATGATCACACAAGCAGTTAATCTGGGTTCTAGAATTTGCCAAAAGAAAAGTCTGAAAATAGAATTTGACGTCTATCACCAAGGTAATGAATCAACCTGGAAACATCCTACGGATGTCAAAAGAAAAAGTCTATAAGGAAACAGCAGTCTTCATATTTGACAAGGATAAAATCAAACTAAAGATAATTTAGGCTTTGTGAACAGATAATTTGCTACACAGTGTTATATTTTCCTTCTTTCTTTGTACCCAGACATGCACTGTGTTTGATCTCTTTTGTGTCAGAATGTCTGATTCACAGGGTGTTCACAAATCAAAACCATAATGCAGTACTCTTTATTCTTTCATGGGCATAAAGTCATATTCCCTATAAATTGAGTGCAATTGTTTTTGCAATTATAGAGTTATATTTTATTCTTTAGCAATACTATGTCTGCTAAATCACATGCATGACACAGTAATAATACTTGTCAATACTAAGATAATACTAAACTCTGAGTCCCTCAAGACCTTAATTGCTCTCATATGCCCGGCATACATTGCAGGCCTGGCACTTAATACAGTGAACAACCTGTAATACAGATTTGATCAAAGTATTATCATCCTGCTCAGTCAATGGATGTCTTTGCCCACTGAATGGCTAAAATGCTGTGTACCTAATGCCAGTTAATACCTCCAGAGGTTGGAGTTACTAGCATAGCCCACTGAAATGCACTGTGTTCTATGTGTTTAGGCTAAAACTTTGGGGAGAGTGGACCCCTACTCCAGTATCCTTCTCAAATCAGCTCAAGGCTTTCCCCGTAAAGGATATTAATTTAAAATTTCAATGCTTCAAAAAATATTCAGCTGTGAGCAGGAATGTAGCATGGACTGGGAAACAGCTTGACAGTTTTAAAAAGCTAAACAAGAACCTACCATTCCACTCCATATATTTACCTGGAGAAATGAAAGTGCATGTCCATACAAAGATTTATATAAAAATGTTCATGTACCTAATGCCAGTTAATACCTCCAGTGGTTGGAGTTACTAGCATAGCCCACTGAAATGCACTGTGTTCTATGTGTTTAGGCTAAAACTTTGGGGAGAGTGGACCCCTACTCCAGTATCCTTCTCAAATCAGCTCAAGGCTTTCCCCGTAAAGGATATTAATTTAAAATTTCAATGCTTCAAAAAAGTAGTATTTTAACTTTTTACTATTTCACTGTGGTGTAAAATAAGACTATTAGTGACAAAGTATTGTAATTGCAAATATCCACTTATTTGCAGACTGTTTAGAAGGTAGGGAATTGATATGAGAGGTTTCCCACGTGGCTTGGTGGTAAAGAATCTGCCTGCCAAGCAGGGGACATGGGTTTGATACCTGGGTCAGGAGGATCCCCAAGCAGAAGGATACAGCAACCCATTCCAGTATTCTTGCCAGGGAAATCCTGTGAACAGAGGAGTCTGCAGGCTACAGGCCATGAAGTCACAAAGAGTTGGACATGACTTAACAACTGAACACCAACAAGTTGACATGAAT
>SJYC01151028.1:0-12763 GCA_006408675.1 Madoqua kirkii | reverse complement strand
GAGATGGGAATACCAGACCACCTGACCTGTCTCCTGAGAAATCTGTATGCAGTTCAAGAAGCGGCAGTTAGAACTGGACATGGAACAACAGACTGGTTCGAAATTGGGAAAGGAGTACGTCAAGGCTATATATTGTCACTCTGCTTATTTAACTTATTTGCAGAGTACATCATGCAAAATGCCCAACTGGATGAAGCACAAGCTGGAATCAAGATTTCTGGGAGAAATATCACTAACTTGAGATACGCAGATGACACCACCCTTATGATAGAAAGTGAAGAAGTACTAAAGAGCCTCTTGATGAAAGTGAAAGAGGAGAGTGAAAAAGGTGGCTTAAAGCTCAACATTCAGAAAATGAATATCATGGCATCTGGTCCCATCACTTCATGACAAATAGATGGGGAAACAATGAAAACAATGACAGACTTTATTATTTTGGGCTCCAAAATCACTGCAGATGGTGACTGCAGCCATGAAATTAAAAAATGCTTGCTCCTTGAAAGGAAAGCTATGACCAACCTAGATAACATATTAAAAAGAAGAGACATTACTTTGCCAACAAACCCCATCTAGTCAAAGCTATGGTTTTTCCAGTAGTCAGGTATGGATGTGAGAGTTGGACTATAAAGAAAGCTGAACACTGAAGAATTGATGCTTTTGAACTGTGGTGTGGAGAAGACTCTAGTCCCTTGGACTGTAAGGAGATCCAACCAGTCTATCCTAAGGGAAATCAGTCCTGAATATTCATTGGAAGTAATTGAATTATTGAAGCTGAAACTCCAATACTTTGGCCACCTGTTATGAAGAACTGACTCGTTTGAAAAGACCATGATGCTGGAAAGATTGAAGGTGGGAACAGAAGAGGATGACAGAGAATTAGATGGTTGGATGGCATCATCGATTCTATGGACATGAGTTTGAGTAGACTCCGGGAATTGGTGATGGACAGGGAGGCCTGGCGTGCTGCAGCGCATGGGGTCACAAAGAGTCGGACATGACTAAGCGACTGAACTGAACTGTTACATATGTCCCCTCCCTCTTGAATCTCACTCTCACCTCCCATCCCATCCCATCTCTCTAGGTTGTCATGGAGCAACTGTTTCAGCATCCTGAGTCATACAGAAAATTCCCATGGATATCTATTTTATATATGGTAGTATGTATATTTCCATACCTCGGTACTAATTTTTGCTTCCCAGTTTTGAGGTCTTTGTTCTAGATCCCAATCCATGGTATTCAGTTACAATCAGTGATGGAGGGAAATTTAGTACAAAATATAAAAAATGGATCCTCTTTATCCTCAGATAATTTATTGGGTTGAATGTAAAAAATAATATATATATATATATATATATGTGTTTAAATAAATTAGTTCACAAAAGGTTTATTTCATAAAATAGGCACAAAGGGCAGTGTTAATACTAATATCCATTCATACTTTTGTTTATAAAGTTGGTGTCCATTGTATTATGCTAGTAATTAAAAAAGCATAAAACTCGTTTTGCAAATGTTTTTCAACATTTTTGTCTTTCCACCTATTCTCCTTATTAACTTCTACTATCTTCAAAAGATAATGATGATGTTGTTGACTTTAATTATTCAAAATAAATATTTTTAAAGCAGTGTAACTGTATTTGAACTTCTTCACACAACACTAGATTGTTCTGAGAAGATGGTCACTGACTATCAGTGGTACCATGGGGTGAGAACACTGCTCCATTAGTGAATCATTAATGAACGCTTTTTGGTTTGTGACACCAGAGCTGTTATTAATCTGAAAGAATCCAGGGCTTAACTAATGCACAATTTATTTCTGCAAACTGTATGTCTTTCTGTGTAGTGGTTTTTAAGTACCTGATAACCATATCTTTAAACCTTACAGTATTACATTTTCAAAAAAGTACTGGCTTTTCATATAAATCAGATTGGACCAGGTCCCACCCAAATCATACTATTCTAGAGAATAGTTGAGATGCTTCATGTAATTCACTGAATAAGTTTGCTGAATACCTAACATGTGCAAGGCAATCTGCTATAAGGCTGCTGCTGCTGCTAAGTCACTTCAGTCGTGTTCAACTCTGCAATCCCATAGACAGCAGCCCACCAGGCTCCGCCATCCCTGGGATTCTCCAGGCAAGAATACTGGAGTGGGTTGCCATTTTCTTCTCCAATGCATGAAAGTGAAAAGTGAAAGTGAAGTTGCTCAGTCATGTCTGACTCTTGGCGACCCCATGGACTGCAGCCTACCAGGCTCCTCCGTCCATGGGATTTTCCAGGGAAGAGAACTGGAGTAGGGTGCCATTGCCTTCTCTGATGCTATAAGGCAGGTATTACCAAACTCCAGTATCTGGGCAGAGCTGATGTAGTAATAGTAGAAATAAATGTTAGTTGCTCGGTCTTGTCCAACTCTTTGCCACCCCATGGGCTGTATAGCCTGCCAGGCTCCCCTGTCCATGGAATTCTCCCAGCAAGAATACTGAAATGGGTAGCCATTTCCTTATCTAGGGGATCTTCCCAACCCAGGAATCAAACCTGGGTCTCCTGCATTGCATGCAGATTCTTAACCATCTGGGCCACTAGTGGAAGCCCTAGAAATAAAGTGCACAATAAAAGTAATGCTCTTGAATCATGCCATCTCCCCCGCCCCAGTTCGTGGAAAAATTTTCTTCCCTGAAACCTGTTCCTCATGCCAAAAAGGTTGGGTAACACTGTAAAGGATATAAAAATGAGTAAAACATAGTTCTGGCTCTAGTGTAAAAGAATTAAGTTAACCACGCATAGACATGGGCTCAGAATAGGGTAGCCAATATGATTTTTAAAGGATAAGAAAGCAGTTTTAATAATAATGATATGATCTCAGGTTTTTTTTTATCCGTGGCTAAGATGAAGAATAATTATATACTTAAGGTGCAAATTATTCCTGGCTTAATTATCTCTATCAGTTTGAAGGAGAAGACACTCAGGTGTGCAGAGAGATGCCATACTTCCTTGGGAGCACTTAATCTATGTCCTTTAATGGGGATTGGGGAGGGTATTCACTGATTTAAGCTGATGTTACATTCTCTAAAAACAAGGTGTCAGAAGACCTTTTCTCAAACTACTTTAGTATCTGAGACCTTTGCCTGAATGTTCTTCAGCAGCCACAAAGACAGCCTAGCTGACGACAAAATCCACATCTTTGTGTTAAGCTAATTTAGGGAAGATTTTATCACCTAGCTTCACAGTGCAAGGAACATTAATAATTCATGGTTTGTATACATTTCCATTCATTCTCCTTGCAAAGCTGTTTATACTGCAAAGCACCGCTGAAGGGATGGAGGAGTTGGGAAGAACACAGTTGATGTGCATTCTAGTTGATGCCGTGGTAAATCATCTGCCTGCCAGTGCAGGAGAAGTGAGAGATGTGGGTCTGATCTCTGGGTTGGGAAGATCCCCTGGAGTAGGAAATGGCACCCCACTCCAGTATTCTTGCCCAGAAAATCCCACAGACAGAGGAGCCTGGCAGGCTACAGTCCATGGGGTTGCAAAAAGTCAGACACAACTGGGCAACTGAGCACACCCGGGTTGGAGACATGTTTGTGTGCTGTCTTTTTGCCACCGTGTCCCCGTGCATGTCTCTCAACCCCTCTTATTAGAATGTCTGTGGTTTCAGCAACAGGGAAAATCCAGTGGCGCTGAGAAAGTGGTGGGGTATGTTAGTACCTTATGCCTTTAGCAGCTCCTCAGTGACGATACTCTGCATGCGACCTCTAAGTTATTAATCTCTTTTTTTTTTTTAGTTTCTTTTCTGTGCTTTGGTAAGAATAAGGGTTAGTGTAAAATGTCTTTTTCTGTGTTGAAACAAAGACTTTAAAAAACATAGACTTTGAGGGAAGATTCCAGAGACTTGGTCCCTTGGGAACTACCCATCTGTGAAAAAATGTTATTTCTGTTGGACTAGAGACCTGGCAATAGCAAAATGGACTGCCACTGTGAGCCATTTTTTCTGTCTCACTGGACAGAATAAATGGTTTCCTAATTGAAGCTATGTCATGACATGAACTGTAAAATGTGGTAGCAATAATTTACTCTCAGTTTAAAGAGACGACAGAAAATTGTCTGCTCTTTTTAAAAGCTTTCTTCTTCCAACTAGACTGTGAGATAATGTTTCATAAAGGAATACTTTCTGCAATATTATTTATACATTAAGTGACATATTTTACAACTTTTTAAAAGGATGAATTAAAAAGTATTGTGTGTGTGCTTTTGAATAGCATCATTTTTGATAAGTGCACCAGAGTTTCTTGAGTATAATTTCATCTGTTGTGAATTGTAAATTCATGTATTATGTCCTATAAGACTTCCCTGGTGGCTCAGACGGTAAACCGTCTGCCTACAATGCGGAAGACCTGGGTTCAATCCCTGGGTCGGGAAGATCCTCTGGAGAAGGAAATGGCAACGCACTCCAGTACTCTTGCCTGGAAAATCCTATGGACAGAGGAGCATGGTAAGCTCCTACAGTCCATGGGGTCACAAAGAGTCGGACACGACTGAACGACTTCACTCACTCACTCACTCAGGGCATAAACACTATTGCTGCCTTTAAGATGAAGTCTATTATAGGAAACTTGCCTACCAGATATTAAAACATGTGTATAGATGTTACAACTACACACATACTCTCTCTCTCTCTCTCACACACACACATACACACACACACACACACACACCCTCCCATACACACACTTTGTCTTTATTAACCACTGACACATCTGGCAATTTAGTGTAATAGCAACTGTGGAACTTGAGAAATAAAGGGAAAAATAATTATTCCAAATGATGTTAAGATACTTGGTAACGTAGTTAGATCTCTATACCATGCCTTTCACAAAAATACATCCCAAATAACTAAAGATCTAGGCAGTAAAAAACAAAACAAAACAAAACCCCAGACTATAAGAATGCCAGAAGAAAATGAGTGAAACATAGGCTTATAATTGTGGGATGATGAAGGGCTTTCTCAGTATGAAATAAAACTAGAAACCATAAAGAAAATCAACATATTAAAGATTTATTTGAAAAGATAAAAAATAAGAGTAAAAGATAAGTGAGAGGTTGAGAGAAAAATATATGCAACATACATATGTAAAGACAAAAGATTACTATCCAGATTATCTTATTAACATTCAATACTGAAAATTTGAAAAAAGATAATCAGCCAAATAGAAAACTGACAAAAAACTCAAACAGGAAGTTAGTGAAAGAAGGGATATAAATGTCCATAAAACTTATGAAAAAATGATCCATTTCAGTAATTATTAAACAAATGAAAATTAAACAATAACAAGATACCTTATTCACCCACTTGACTGGCAACATTTCAACAGATTGATGACATGCAACTTTAGTGAGGGAAAATGGGCACTCTCATAATTGTATTGATGGGAGTGAATATGAGTATCACTTTTTGTAAGACAAGTTATTTATCAAAATTAAAATATGCATGACCTTTGACCCAGAAATGTCATTAGGAATTCCACTTCTAGGGGTCTATCCTACAGAAATACTAGCTTGATTACACACAAAATAAATGTCCATGGATGCTGACTGCATTGTTTACTAGTCAAAAGTTGGCAGAGAACTCTCAATTAATAAGACAATGGTTAATTCAATACAGAATATTCATTACAGGAAATTCATATAGCAATTAAAAAAGAAAGTTGCATTGAAAAGGTTCATATGTACTGACTTGGAAAAATGTTCATTGTCAGTTAAAAAAAAAATTATGTTGCCAAGCCATGTTAATAACCCAATTCTATTTTAATTTGAGGGAACCAACAAAAATATATATTCCTATAAGCATAGAATAAAATCTGGAAGAATGTCTCAATGGTGGCTACAGAGCTGGATGCTAAAGAGAAAGGAGACAAGAGAAGGCATTTCACTTATTTCATATCCATTAAAAGATAAAAGTGGGGTTATGAGTGATTTTCTTTCTTTATATTTAACATCTCTTCAGTTATCAACATGTATTACCTGTATTACTTTTGTATTAAGAAGTCAAACGTAACCTTGAAAAGATAATTCTTGAAAGACGGAATGAAAAGATGAGAGACGGGAGGCAGGAGGATAATTTAGGAGACCTTGAATGACCTTGGGAAGGATGTGAGCCACTGGCCCAATGCAGAGACAAAGGGGTTGAGAGTGAAGGGCTGAGGTGAGACTCTAAAAGATGAACTTGAGTGGAGAGGTCAGGTCTGGCTCACGGGTGACCACTAATCTGAGTTTCATCCCTAACTACCAGTCCAGAACTCTTCCCCGGAGCTGTGAAAGGACCCATGATCCATCATACAGGCCACACGCTGAGGCCCTCAAGGACCAGGATTTGGACATAGGCACACCCAGAGCATACTTATAGCAGTAACAAAACCCAGGTTGTCTGGTTCCTAAGGAGGAATCATCTCAGTTCTGATTTCCCACTTACATGTTTCCACATGAGACCAGATGAAAGCAACATCATCTTTGCCAAGGGCCCCTTGGGCTGTTTTCTGCCGCTGTGACCTGAAGGTTATGCACCATTACATCAGCCTCCTCCTCAGGGGCTGGCAAGCAGGCTGTCTCCAGGGAAACCAGCTCTCCTTCCTTCACTCTGCTTGATCCTGACGTTTGCTGTATATAGTCTCAGTTCAGTCACTCAGTCGTGTCTGACTCTGCAACCCCATGGACCACAGCATGCCAGGCTTCCCTGTCCATCAGCCTGTACTAAAATCTTCTGGTTCCTTTTTACTAAGTTATGCTCATAAACACGAGACTTAACCCACCTGTAGACTGCTCTGACTTCCAGCATGTCAGCTGCCCTTCAGAGTCATCATGCACACTGTTTGTGACCAAGGTATGTCTTACCTTCTTCGAATTATTTCAGGCTCCTGGGCACACCTTCCAATGTGCATAACAGGCTGCTCAATACAGAGTAAGCAGTGTCATGTGATGGAAGCTAATTTTCCACATGGGGCATCTCCCTGATGAACCCGTTCACTTTTTGTTTGTTTACTCAGAAACAGATGTTTAAACATCTGCTTAAATGTTTTGAAATCTTTTCCCAGATTGGACCTCTGGTTCTTGCAGCATAACGGGGAAAGCTTATGTTATGAGTAGAGGCAAATTGCATGTTGAAAAGGAGAATTTAGTAGAAAAGCTTTTCCAGCATTTCGATGAAAACAAGTACAGTGTTGATAAAAATTCATGTGTGTGATAGGAAATGCCTTTGGCTCTTTGAAACTTTAAAGCTCATTAGTATATTATTACCTGAAGTTTTATGGATATATAGAGTGCTACACATAAAATTTTATGGAAAACTTTGAATGAAATTTAAAGTATATCTGAGCACTAAACAAGTATGGTAGAGAAAATATGTACAAAGCATTATCTCTTTTTTTCTTCTCCAGTAGAAGGCTGGGCAACCTTTCTGATTTAAAGTTATTACATTTCCACATCAGCATCTCCAAGGAGCTGGCATATTGACCTATGAGCACGTAGCAACAGTCCTACTGCTTTGCCTCTGTAATGCAATAGATGAACATTTGGCTTATACAATTAAGATAATCGGGTTACTTCTCAGAGCTAATGTCTTACTTTGAATCTGAGTGATTTCTGTCTGATGTCACATGGAAGAAAATGTAATTGTTGCCTTGTTTTAGTGGCAGATAATTTGTAGATTTTGTTGCCCTGTGGCTTTAGAAGGAATTTTGAAATTACACCTTGAGGCTTGTATCATTTTGCATATGAAATAACTGATACTATTCACTGGTAGCTTTTTTAAACAGAAGCAGGTGACTGGATGGAAGTGGAAAATTCAGTCAGTTGTTTGCCTTCCTGATCTCACGCACTGGTTTTGACAGAAGTTGCTTAGGCATCATGGAGAACACTTTGGGGATGAAGAAATTATTTCTTATTCAGTCTTTGTTACCTTTCTGGGCTCAGTTTTTCCAGTAAACACACATACACTGAAATAACAGGGCGATTTCAATCCATTTTAGAGAAAAATAAAAAGCAATTATAAAATATTAACACTTTCTTTTTCTGCTTAAGTATTAGCAATGTGCTATGTCAAGGGTCAAGTTAAGCTGGTGACCTTGAAGGGTGACCTCCACAATGACAGTGCTTTATTGTTCCTTCGTGCAGATATCTGATGGCTATGAGTTTTAGATTAGCTCTTCAGCACTCATAGAAGATCATCGCTCGTTTCAGTTGATTTGAAAGCCTATTGATCTGCCCTTAGTTAGAAGCATAGCCTAGCTATACTCAGGTTTCCCACTCTAAATTTTTAAACTTGAAAACCTTGCTTCTCATTCAGATTCAAAAATTCCATTCAGAAGGACAAAATTCATAATGTGAATATCTAATATTTAAAACTCTCTAAAGAAATCATAGCCACAGATATATGAATACCTAATATTCATAGGCATGCAGTTGCCTGCAGGACACGTTATTCATCTCTCTTCTTGGACTCTTTAAACCTCTCCACCAGGGAAGGCCAGGCCACGAGAGAGTTAGATCTTGCTCCTTGTTCACACTTGTATGTTAGGATGTCAGTCTACTTGTCTGAGACCTAAAGTGCTATGTTACTGCAAAGCTGCAAAAGTGTTTGAGCAACTTGGATTTCTGTCTGTGGCTATATCTCCCAGCCTGCCTTAAGCAGATTCGGAGCAGCTGTGTTCAGGATCAATTGCCTGTGTCCTTTTAGTTTTATTTTCTCTAGCTTTCCTTGTAATTGGCATAGCTGGTATGAGGAAGAATACCTGTCCATTAATAAGGTGCCAAGCTTGCCCCTGAGGTCAATGATGAGGTGATGAGTAACAAGTCAGAAAAATGAATGAATGAATATTTTTTTTTAATTTGGATCTCCCTAGAGAATGTAGTTTTTCCTGAAGAACTACAGACTTACTTTGCTGTTGTTCAGTGGCTCAGTCATGTCTCTTTGTGACCCCATGAATGGCAGCATGCCAGGCTTCTCTGTGCACTGTCTCCCAGAATTTGCTCAAACTCATGTCTTTTGAATTGATAATGCCTATGTGGTAAGGGAAATTACCTAGATTTTCCACATTATGTATTTGATTTAAAGAGGAGAAAAGCAAACATTGGGCATCTGAGTGGCTCATACGATGCCTTTAATAAAAATAATTAGGTAATTACTTAAATTTTGCATTTGTTTTGTCTTCATCATGGGTCAAACTTTGGTTAATGGTCAAGGGGTATTTTGTATTTGAAGGGATTTTAGTAGCATCTGTGGCCAAATTTATTTTAGACATTCTTGAGTGAAATAAAGATGCCTGCCCCCATCTAATTCCAAGACACCCAGTTCATTAACTACGAAATCTAATGAAAGTCACTCTCAGTTATATTAATAGAAAACTGTAGATATGCTACTTGTTTACTGGCTGTTTGTAATACAGAGAATAAAAGATTATAGCTTCCATTTATGCACGTGAAAGAGGAAAAGGTGACGTTTTTGCTTTGTCTCAGCAGAGTAATTCCTTCAGCTCATTTTCTAAACCCTTCTGCCAGAACAAGCTGGTTCTTCTGGGAAGAAGAACTGCCTACGGGCACATGCCCCCATCTGTTCTTCTTTGCAAACACGCTTTGGTCTTTTCTACACCCAGCCAGTGGGTCATAGGGGTACCCAGTGCAGGTGGCCAGGCAAGGTCTCAGCCAGATAAGAGAGCATTTAGAGTTAAATGTGTGGGTATAAAGAAACAGTTACAAAAAGGAGTTTGCCATAACAAAGTTATTTATCTGCTTCCACTGATGGCTCACATTTTTCTGTGGGCTCTGTACTCTGCTTTATAAATGCTCTTCTTGGTCTTTGTCACCTATGGTCAAAATAGCCTGTTTGTGTGCTATTTGTATTGTGTAATTGATGCAAATAATTGAGGTATGTGGTTCTCCAATTCTTTGGTCAAAAACATCAACTAATAACCATTCTTCCGTTTTTGCTTTCTTGCCTCACTTACATTTCAGTTCTTACTGAGAAAATACACCTGAATTCCCAGAGCATCCACTACATAAGCAGCATCCAGGCGCTTGTAAGAAGATAGACTGGAATAAAAGGAAATTGATGAGTCATGTCAATGTATGGCAAAACCAGTGCAGGGTTTTAAAATGGAATAAAGTATTTAAAAAAAAAAAGGAAATTGATGTTCCTTCCTTTTTAATAAAGAGTTCCAAGATTTTTTCTCTTAATAATCTTTCTCTTTTGGCTATTCTGTCTTGAAGCTATGTAGGCACAATATGTGAACTCTAGTATTCAATTCCCATTGAACATTTTATTTTGATTAAAAATTATAAAGCTTATATGAAATTCACCACAATGGGGTTTTGCCTCGTGGGTAATGAGGACACACAGACTTAAAATCAAGAGTCAGAGTGATTGATGCAATCAATTCAATCCCTAATTCATTTGTCAGAGAAAAAAGATCTAAGAGATTCACAAAGTATGTTTACTTCCTATGGCTATAAGGTTGGACTTATTTAGGAAGAGAATGAGCTGAGGAAATTGTGGCAAAACAAAACAAAACAACGACAAAAAGCCAAATTTACCATCTATTTTCAAAGTCAATATTGTTCTGGTTTTTACTTGGTTGTTGTTGTTCAGTGGCTCAGTGTGTCCACTCTTTGCAACCCCATGGAGTATAGCACTCCAGATTTCCCTGTCCTTCACCATCTCCCGGAGCTTGCTTAAACTCACGTCCATCCAGTCGCTGATGCCATCCCACTGTCTCATCCTCCGTCATCTCCTTATCTTCCTGACCGCAATCTTTCCCAACATCAGGGTCTTTTCCAAAGAATCAGCTCTTAGCATCATATGGCCAAAGTATTGGAGCTTCAGCTTCAGCTTCAGTCCTTCCAATGAATATTCAGGACTGATTTCCTTTAGGATGGACTCGTTTGGTCTCTTTGCAATCCAAGAGACTCTCAAGAGTCTTCTGCAACACCACAATTCAAAAGCATTAATTCTTTGGTGCTCAGCCTTCTTTATGGTCCAACTCTCACATCCATACATAACTACTGGAAAAACCATAGCTTTCACTATATGGACCTTTGTCAGCAAAGTGATGTCTCTGTTTTTTACCTAGTTTTACTTGTTTTGTATTTGTATACCACCTGCTCTAGGGTACCTAATTGATCATGACCTCTGAATAAATTTTTAAAATTCATGCTTCCTACATTGGATACAATTAATATACAGATCTCTGAAATTTAATGGTGTCACTTTCTCAGCAGTTCTGTTAAAAGTAATTAAGCTACATCAAATAGTGTTTTAAAAATGATACCTCTGTACAGTTAAATGCGTTTTAGGACATTGACCTGGAATGATAGCCAGAAGTTGTGGTCTGAATGGAATTAATTTTCAAATTTAGCAGGTACATACTTTTCACGTCTCCATCCCACTAAACAAACTAAAAGTTAACCTATGGTGATAGAGAGCTTAATGGAAACTGGGAGTAACCTTTGGTTCCCTGTGGTTAGACCACACCAGAGTGTGACATGTCTTTTTACACACTAGCCCTCAGCCTGTCCAGCTGCCTGTTTTGGTACTCGCTTCATCACAAGTTCCCTTCTTCCCTTTCTTTTCTGTGCAGTCCCTTGAGGCTGTCTTGGCCTCTTCACTTGCCTCCATTACAGCATTACTAGACCCAGAGCCTGCCCAAGTTTGCGGCAGGCACATCCTCCAGGCTTCTCTCTCCATGGGATTCTCCAGCCAAGAATACTGGAGTGGGTTGCCATGCTCTCATCTAGGGGATCTTCCTGACCGGGGGATCAAACCCTTGTCTCTTACGTCTCCTGCACCGACAGACTGGGTCTTTACCACTAGCGCCACTGGGGAACCTGCCTCCAAAGAGGTACATGTATAATTCCTAGGACCTATGAGTATGTTGTTACCTTACATAGTTAAAGAAGTATAGCAGATGTGTGATTAAGTTAAAGGTTTTTAACTGGAGCGGTAATAATGGATTATCTGGGTAGGTCCAATGTAATCACAAGAATTTTTATATGGAGAGGCAAAGAAAAGAAAGAAAGGGTAGTGGCTCAATTGTGTCCAACTCTTTGTGACTGTATGAACTGTAGCCCACCAGGCTCCTCGGTCCATGGGATTCTCCAGGCCAGAATACTGGAGTGGGTTGCCATTTCCTTCTCCAGGGGGTCTTCCTGACCCAGGGATCGAACCTGGATCTCCCACATCACAGGCAGATGCTTTACCCTCTGAGCCGCCAGGGAAGCTAGAGATGTGTTAACAGAACCAGAGGTCGGAGGGATATCCTTCATACATTGAGGAAGGAGCCAGAAGCCTAAGAAGGCAGGCAGCATCTAGAAGCTGGAAAAGGAAAGTAAACAGACTCTCTCCTAAAGCCTCCGTAAAGAACTGGTCCTTCCAACGTCTTGACTATCAGTTTCTGACTTCTTGAACTGTGGAGTGGAGTGGAAGTCATTCAGTCATGTCCAACTCTTTGAGACCCCATGGACTGCATCCTGCCAGGCTTCTCTGTCCATGGGATTCTTCAGGCAAGAATATTGTAGTGGGTGGCCATTCCTTTCTCCGTGGGACCTTCCCAATCCTGGGATTGAACCCCAGTCTCCTACATTGCAGATTCTTTACCGCCTGAGCCACCAGGGAAGACTTAATTGTAAAAGAATATATTCATATTGTTTTAAGCCACTAATTTGTTATTAGAAACTAATTAAAAACCAATATAATTATTGCATATATTGAATCTCTCTAAAGGTC
>SJYC01151025.1:0-22476 GCA_006408675.1 Madoqua kirkii | reverse complement strand
AGGAGAGTGAAAAAGTTGGCTTAAATCTCAACATTCAGAAAACAAAGATCATGGCATCTGGTCCCATCACTTCATGGGAAATAGATGGGGAAACAATGGAAACAGTGTCAGACTTTATTTTGGGGGGCTCCAAAATCACTGCAGATGGTGACTGCAGCCATGAAATTAAAAGACGCTTACTTCTTGGAAGAAAAGTTATGACCAACCTAGATAGCATATTGAAAAGCAGAGACATTACTTTGCCGAGTAAGGTCCATCTAGTCAAGGCTATGGTTTTTCCAGTGGTCATGTATGGATGTGAGAGTTGGACTGTGAAGAAGGCTGAGGGCCAAAGAATTGATGCTTTTGAACTGTGGTGTTGGAGAAAACTCTCGAGAGTCCCTTGGACTGCAAGGAGATCCAACCAGTCCATTCTGAAGGAGATCAGCCCTGGGATTTCTTTGGAAGGAATTATCCTGAAGCTGAAACTCCAGGTCTTTGGCCACCTCATGCGAAAAGTTGACTCATTGGAAAAGACTCTGATGCTGGGAAGAATTGGGGGCAGGAGGAGAAGGGGACGACAGAGGATGAGATGGCTGGATGGCAGCACGGACTCGATGGACATGAGTCTGAGTGAACTCCGGGAGATGGTAATGGACAGGGAGGCCTGGCGTGCTGTGATTCATGGGGTCGCTAAGAGTCGGACATGACTGAGCAACTGAACTGAACTGAACTGAAGAAAGGCCTTTTTTGCTCATAAAGCTGAGGCGCCAAGTGGATTTTAAGGGAGAAATTTGGCCACAGAAAATGCAAGGGAGTTGGAGAGGTGGAGCTTGTGAATATCCCAAGAGTGAAAAGCCCTGGGGCAGGAAGGTGCTTTTCGAACTTCTGTGCCAAGCCCAGGGGTGAAGAGGCAGCTGTGTGGGGTGCCCAACCCATTAGGACAATGACTCCATTTACCCATGAGAATCATAGGATTTGTTAAGAATCAATAAAATAGCAAGTTCTACAGTGCTGTTAGGATTATGCAATCCATTCATTGGATGATTTTTAACTAAGTGACCAGTTGATGCCCTGCTCCCATAATCAATAATGTTTGGATAAAAGAGTTTCTACCTTATGAATTAAGAACCAGGATCTATGGTTCTAAAATGTATTTTTACAAAGAGCAAATAACCAATTGATGTATGTGCTGGTGCCTTTAAATATTTACATTAAGCTGTGCAGAGTTAGGGATTCCTGTAGTCCTGTCCTTGCGGACTGTCTTGCAGGAAGAGGTCACGGCTTCAACAGTGACGAGAAAAATGGTTGCTGCTCCAGCCTTGCGCTGTTGCTGTGTTGCTCAGCCAGCTGCAAGGGGTGCAAGGTTGGGTGAGGGGACTGGCCCTGCCCAGATTCCTGCCTCGCATTGGCCCCACCAGCCATGATGCAGAGGGAGATAACGCAGAGTGAGTCAGGGGTTATCAAGCTACCCAGGCCTACCTGGTAGGTAGATGGACGCTAATATATGCATGACATCTGGCTCTCCCGCCTCAGTCATCCCCACTCCCTTCTGAGCACTGATGTGTAAAAGGCTAGTTCTTTCATCCTGGATTTTTTTTCTCCTACAAAAAAATATAGAAAAGATGGAGGAGGGAACAGTACGTATATGATATGTGGTTCTTTGGAATATATGATAGAGTTGACAATTTAGAAAATGTTTAAAGAGAGGTGAGGGTCATGGGATTTTTACAGCGATCCCCGAGAGCAGGTTTCTCATCTTCCTCCCCGAGGCTGCCTTCTGGGGAGGCTTCAGCCTCAGTCCTGTGAAAGGAGGGGCTCTGCTGGATAATTTGTGAGAGTGCCCCTCCCCCAGCTCTAGATTCCTGGGAGTCTACGTTCCTGGCCTTCTTTCCATAGTCGAACACTTTTTTTTTTTCTTTTTTGGTTGAGTTTTCAATCTATTCTTGAATCAGCTCAGTTTAGTTCAGTGGCTCAGTTGTGTCCGACTCTTTGCAACCCTATGGACTGCAGCATGCCAGGCTTCCCTGTCTATCACCAACTCCCGGAATTTACTCAGACTCATCTCCATTGAGTCAGTGATTCCATCCAGCCATCTCATCCTCTGTCATTCCCTTTTTCTCCCGCCTTCAATCTTTCCCAGCATCAGAGTCTTTTCAAATGAGTCAGTTCTTCACATCAGGTGGCCAAAGTATTGGAGTTTCAGCTTCAGCATCAGTCCTTCCAAAGAATGTTCAGAACTGATTTCCTTTAGGATAGACTGGTTGGATCTCCTTGCAGTCCAAGGGACTCTCAAGAGTCTTCACTAACATCGAAGTTCAAAAGCATCAATCCTTTGATGCTCAGCTTTCTTTATAGTCCAACTCTCACATCCATACATGACCACTGGAAAAACCAGAGCTCTGATGAGACAGACCTTTGTTGGCAAAGTAATGTCTCTGCTTTTTAATATGCTGTCTAGGTTGGTCATAACTTTTCTTCCAAGGAGCAAGCATCTTTTAATTTCATGGCTGCAGTCACCATCTGCAGTGATTTTGGAGCCCCCCAAAATAAAGTCTGTCACTGTTTCCACTGTTTCTCTATCTGTTTCCCATGAAGTGATGGGACCAGATGCCATGATCTTAGTTTTCTGAATGTTGAGTTTTAAGCCAGCTTTTTCACTCTCCTCTTTCATGTCATCAAGAGGCTCTTTAGTTTTTCTTAATTTTCTGCCATAACAAGACTTAGGTTCATTCTAGTGGAACCAAAAGTGAGAAGAGCATTTCACTTATTTATCTTTCATTCAACCATGTTCATATAAAATGTGTGGGGCTGGTGGGTTTGGGGGGCATGCACACCCCATGATGGCCCTTTGGTGGAGGTTACTGTCACGTGTCCAAGAGCCTTGTCCCTCCAAACCTGTTCATGTCACTAGGGCTTGCTTCCTTATCCACAGGAGGACAGCACTTCCTAAAGTCATAACTCACCTGCCATGCAATTGCAGGGTCTTTAGGGCTCTACTTTCCTATCCAGAAGTGTGATGCACAGCTAGAATTTTCCCTTTTAGAAGAAGATAAAGTCTGTAGCCTAACTTTATGTTTTGGCACTGTATTTAATTCAGATGTCTACCTCAAACTGAATTTAGAAAAGAAAATCTTCAAATCACATAAAATCTGTTTTGTTGACAACAACAATGTTGAAATGAACTCAACTCTGTTTCACCTGAGGCCTTGTCACAAGAAACATGAAGTGGTTCAAAATCAAAACCTGCAGCCAGGAAGGATGATGAACAAATAGCTTTATTCAGGGAAACCACAGTGTTCAGATTTCTGTCTCCAGTGGGCTGCATTGTTTAGTAGGTACCCAACCTGGAAGACACCCACCAACAGGAGAGGCGCTTAAGAGTGCCTTGCCCTGGACTATGGTACAAACAGAACAAGAGGAAGCTGGTTCAAGAAAGCAGCTGCTCAATATGGATGGACCTAGAGATTGTCATGCTGAATGGAGTAAGTCAAACACAGAAGGATAAATATCATATGGCATCCCTTATATGTGGAATCTAAAAACAAATTAAATAGATGAACTTACAAAATGGAAAAAGACTCACACTTAGAGAACAAACTTATGGTTGCCAGGGTGAAGGATAGGAGGAAGGGATAGTTGGGGAGGTTGGGATGGACATGTACATACTGCTGTATTTAGAATGGATGGCCAACAAGGACTTACTGGATAGCACAGGGAACCCTGCTTAATGTTATGTGGCAGTCTGGATGGGAGGAGAGTTTGGGGAAGAATGGATACATGTATATGTATGGCTGAATCCCTTCGCTGTTCACCTGAAGCTATCACAACACTGTTAATCAGCATTACCCCAATACAAAATAAGTTAAAAAAAAAAAAAAAAACCAGAAAAGCAACTGCTCAAATTAGAGGGGACAATTGAAGGATTATCCCTTTGTAAAAAAAAACACCATCTCTTAGAGGTAGTTTCTACTTGCTTTACAGCAGAATTTCTTGAAAGAATCATCCATACTTGATGTTTTCAGCTCTCCATCTCTCATTCTCTTCTCAACCCTGTCAGGTTTCACCTGCCCCTCTCCATGGACATCACCCTTGACAGTCTTCTGTACCATTTTTATCTGACCAGGTTCAGTGGTCAGTTCTTAGTTGACATTCGCTTGATCTCTTAGCACCATCAAACCAGGCAAGTACTTCTCCTTAAACAGTTGACTTCCAGGCCACCACACTTAACTTATTTTCCTTTGACCTATATGGTCTCTTCTTCCTAGTCTTTGTTGAAATGTTCTTGAACTCAGTCCTCAGCCTTCTCAAAGCTGTTCATCCATTGCCATGGGTTTACATGTCACATATGTACTGGTGGTTCTCAAGCTTGTGTCTGTAATTCTGCCCTCTTCCTTGACCTTTGGTAACTGCCAACTTGACTTCACTTCTTGGGTGTCTAACAGGCATCTTGAGCTGAACATGACAGAACCAGAACTCTAGATTCCCTTCCTCGTATCCATTCTTACCCCAGCCTCCTCCATGCCCCTGCAGCACAGACATTACTCTCAAAAGGGATTAAGAGGGAAGTGAAATCCTTCAAGGAGATTTGTGTGTAGATGTACTGAAATTTCCATTTCATTGCTAGTAAAAGAGTCAAAAGGTAGCCTATTTCAGAGAAAAGAGTTATTCTTAATTTTAGGAAACTCTGAAATATAGATGCCTGATTAGTATATAATGAATGAATGAGAAGTGGGAAACATAAATAGCCACTGAGGAGCTTCAGAGCCTTGTATATCTGGGTGGAGATTTACCAAAATGTCAGTTTTCAGAGATTTAAGAACCTCTCTGTCTGGTCTGGTGCTCTGGATACTTCTCTGCCTAAAGTCCTCTCCCTAAACATACACATCAATAACTGGTCTGTTAAAGTATGATATTGAATAGCAGCTTAAGTTTAATATTACAAGTAGATTGCCTTAGGCCTAGCATACACCAGTTTTCCCTGTATCGATTCAAAACCCTTAAAATTGACCACTTGGTTCTCCTGCTTTTCACATGGCTTGAAAGTGACCTCTGATGGATGTTTGGGAAAGAGCAGAGATTGCATGCTGTCAGTTTTCCCCTCCCCATAAAACTGCATGAGAGGGGCAAGGCCATATCTGGAAAGGTCAATTTATGTCACCTCTAAATAAGACCGAGCGACTTCACTTTCACTTTTAACTTTCATGCATTGGAGAAGGAAATGGCAACCCACTCCAGTATTCTTGCCTGGAGAATCCTAGGGACAGAGGAGCCTGGTGGGATGCCATCTATGGGGTTGCACGGATTCAGACGCAACTGGAGTGACTTAGCAGCAGCAAATAAACTTAAGAAATAACATGGACAGTATCAATGTTTCTCTTTTTGCTTCTAACGTTTCAATTACTTGCGTCCTTGATGTCATCCTCCTTCAAGTCATAATCTTTCTGTGGTTGTTGTTCAGTCACCCAGTCATGTCTGACTCTTTGAGACCCCGTGGACTGCAGCATGCCAGGCCTCCCTGTCCCTCACCATCTCCCAGAGTTTGCCCAAGTTCATGGGCAATCTTTCATAGTCCTTTTGAACAATCCAAAAACAGATCTTAATGATAAAAATATTGGTGATCATGGAATGAGGCAGAGAAACCAATAATGAAGGGGCAGTGTGAAGTCATTAAAGCATGGAATCATTGCCTTAAATGAAACTCTCATTGTATACTAGGGAGTTATATGTTCCTTTCTGAAGCATTAAAAAATACTTGTGCTTCATCCAACCCAGTGTTTCCCATGATGTACTCTGCGTATAAGTAGGGTGCAATATACAGCCTTGACGTATTCCTTTTCCTATTTATCAAAATACATATGCTCAGCTGAAAATTTGGAAACTGCACAGAATATAAAATCATCTAAGTTCTCACAATCTGAAAACAGCACCATTTGGAAGTGTTTCCTTCTAGCCTTTTTTCAATTTCTTTGATTTGGCTGAAATTGGCTCAGTATCAGCTTTTGCCAAATGAATGCAGTTCTGTCCTTTGGGGAAATACAGAATTAGTCTCCTTCCTCTGCCTATAACAGGAGGGCAGATAGCTGATGACAATACACATCCCTAGATTCATCCCTCCTCTAGGAGAAAACCACTCCATTTTAAATACCAAGGTTTTTAACAGTATGATCCTTGCCATTTATTAAGAGTGCAGTACTTAAAAGGCACTATAGTGACTAATTTTCATACATTGTTTAATCTTCACAACATTACAAAAGAGCTCCAATTTACGGGGGAAGAACAAGTTCAGATAAAATGGGTCCCCTCTGAACTAAGGGGAATCAAGTTCAGAGAGATTATTACCTCTCTTAATCTGGTCTTTTTATCTTTATTAATATGATCTTACTAAAACTGCCCATCTTGAATGCCAGACATGCAAAGCAAGCCTTTACATTTGTTTCTGATAAATTTAGCTCCTTCATTCTGGCCCACAAAGATCTATTTTTTTTCCCCTCGTGACAGTTTCTCTGATGCAACATGACTCATGTAAAATTCCTAGCAATAATTAAAAAAATAAATGAAAACCTTCCTAGCACAGTGCCTAGCAGAGAGCATTCACCCAGTACCTGGTTGCTATTATTATTGTTTAGGGTGGGTGACACTGTTTGTTTGGTTCCCTGGGTTTCCCTCTGTTGCCCACAAAACATAGAACAATGTGCTAAAAGTAGCATCGTGCTAAGGAGGGGCCTATCCACCGTGGTTGGTCTCTGAGGTGGCTTCCAGAAGCATCCTTCCTTTCCAGCTCTTGGCAGAAACAAGAAGCCCAGAAGATGCTCCCTTGAATGTGGGCCCCTCACCCCACACCTGACCCCACCCTTCCCCTGGAGTCTCAGCATCCCACCCGTCAGTTAGTGTGGTAGGTCTATGCTTGGTGAGAAGACCCCCCTCCCTGCCACCAGCCCCCCAGTCCAGACACGGCAGCCTCCTCCTGCTGGTCCCTCGGAAGAGACATTCCTTTCAGCGGGGTGGAGCTGTCAAAATGGATTTTAAAATATGGGTTTTATTTTAATTTTTGGTTGTTTTCTAAATTTGGTCACAATCATGTCGTCTTGCTCTAAAAAGAGAGAGGAAGCAGCTGCCCTCTGGAAATGCTCCAGAGAGGAGAAGGGAAGAAAGTCCTCATGCTCCCTGCTGATTGCTCAGCTTCCTTCCTGAGGTCTTGAAAGCCCACTCTGGGGGAGTAGAAGGGACAGGAGTGGTCTCTCTGACCTGAGAACTTAATGGAGGGCAGACCGTCTGTCACCTGCCCCTGACGACACTAAGGCAAGTGGCCCCCTGCACGTGCCAGACTGCACAGACCCTGTTCCCACCTGAACCCAGGCAATATTCGAGGTAGACACAGAGAGATGGGAGGAGCCTGGGGATAGAGTTGGTCTGGTCTTCCTCAGAGAACACTGGCAGCTGGGCCATCTTAAAAGGCTGAGCAGGCAGGGGGCTAGGCAGGAGGATGACGGTCCAAGGGGAAGGCAGCCTGGCCAGGAATGGCAGGTGGTCGTGCTGCCCAGATGTGAAAAGCATCCATCCCGAAAGCTGCAGATTCTATCACCTTCTGTGGTTTGGCTTCTCCCCACAACCCTGCATGAATCTCCCCTGCCAAGGTCCAGGACCTCTCGCTTGCTAAATCCATTGATGAGTTTTCTTCCTCATGTTCCTGCATCTCACTGCCACATTTGGCCTGGTCCACGCCTGTCTCCTGGCCTTCTCTCTTCTGGTGCCACCACATCTTCAGTTCTCCACTCACCCCAGACCTCTGTGGGCTTCCTCTACAACATCCTTAAGCCACATTCCCCAGGATTCCAAGGGACCCTTTACGTTCCCCTGCCCAAGATCTCTAACACAAGTGTGGCTTCAGTGCCAATGATTACCATCAGTTAGGAAATGTAATCAGCTGCAAGTAGCAGAAACCTGAAAAGCAGCGGCAACATCAACTTCAAGGGGATTCCCAAGTGACTCAGCGATAAAGTATCTGCCTACCAATTCAGGAGATGCGTGTTTGATCCCTGGGCTGGAAAAAAACCCTGGAGAAGGAAATGGCAACCCATTCCAGTATTCTTGCCTGGAGACTTCCACGGAGAGAGGAGCCTGGCAGGCTACAGTCCATGGGGTTGCAAAGAGTCAGACACGACTTAGCAACTCAGCAACAGCAACAATCAACTTCGAGGCTTCCTTTTTCTTACATAAGAGGATGTCCAGAGTTAGACATTTCAGGGCTGATTTGGTGGCTTATGGTGCTCATTCTGTCTTCCCATTCAGCCACGCTTAGCTTGTGTCTATCCCCCTGTGGTTGTAACATGTCTGCCCCTGACCCCACTCTCGCCAAACATCTAGTTTGTCTTCATTCAAGGAGAAGGGTAAAGAGCAAAAGGCCTGCTAACTAAGTCTGTCATCCATTAAAGAGTTTTCCCAGAAGACTTTTCCCATTCCTATATTAGTCAGTTATGGCCACAATACTGCTCTGTAACAACCACTCCCAAACTCAGAGTAACAAGTTGATTCTGGCCAGGCTCAGCTGGGGAGCACTCCAGACTTGCACCAGCTGGTCTTGATCTAGGTTAGCTCCTAGCGCACTAGCTCTGGATCCTAGGCTGAACAAGCAGAGATGACCCAGGGCAAACTCTTCTCATGGAGAGTAACCAGAACAAAATGCAAGCCAAACCGTACAAGCAGAATTAAGATCTCTGCTTATTCCTTCTGCTAATGTTTCAAAGGAAGTCATGGAGCTAACGCTATCAACAGCTGGTGAATACTCAACCTCCGTACACAGGGGAAAGGAGAGCGCGTGTTTGTGGAGTAATATCCATGTACACACAGTTTCCATCCAGTCTTGTGTCCTGTCATCCTTCTCTGAACAGGAGGCTGATAAGTGGGGTGTTTCTGGCTGGTGTTTTGCCATCCTAAACAAACTCAAGGTTTCGATGATGAGGAAGTAGGGAAGAGCAGAGATCCAGCAGGCACACTTTGGCATGACTTCTTTCAATAGTTATAATCCAAGAGCTACCAGGTAAAGGTAATGAAGTTAGAGGCCACACTGACTGGCAGTGACACTGGCGACTAGACTTCACGTGCTGTTCCTGAGCCAGGGAGCCCAGCATGGCTTCCAAAGCCCAAGGCATCACTTGCCCTCCTAAGCTTCTCTCTCACCACATATACAGCAGCGACTCCCGAATCTCCCTCCAGCCTGGGTCTCTCCCAACCTGTTGCCCCATCCACCCTGCAAACACAACACATTCCAACCTGGACTCATCATCATTTCTCTCCCTCACCTGCTATTCCTCTGTGCTTGCTGTTCACAGAGCTGGAAAGATGTGGTTTATCTCCCTGACCTCCACTTCCCTCAACTCTGGCAGGAGCCCCAGTGTTTCTTCAGGATCCACCCTTTCGCCTCTTGGTTCTCTGTAGTCTGTATGACTCCAGCAAAACTCATGGATCAGGTCTAAGTCAATTATCATGATCGAACTGGTTCGGAAGTGAGCATGTGACCTACGCTTATGAATCTCAGAACATTCATGCAAATGCTAGGACACAAGCTCTTTGTTTCTGTTGGAATTAAACTTGGAGGATACAGCTCTGAGTGAGGCAGATGAAGCTAGAGCCTGTTACACAGAGTGAAGTAAGTCAGAAAGAGAAAAACAAATATTGTATGTTAATGCATATATGTGGAATGTAGAAAAATGGTATTGATGAAGCTATCTGCAGGGCAGGAATAGAGAGGCAGACATAGAGAACAGACTTGTTGATGCCGCGGGGCAAGGAGAGAGTAGGATGAAACATATACATTAGCATATGTAAAACAGACAGCTGGTGGGAAGTTGCTATATAACAGGGTGCTCTGTGACAACCTGGAGGGGTGGGATGGGGGTGGGTGGTGAGGGAGGGGACATATGTACACTTATGGCTCATTCATGTTGCTGTATGGCAGAAACCAACACAACATTGTAAAGCAATTATCCTCCAGAAATTTTTGTAAAAGTCACCTTGGAAAAATCGGAGTATATTAATTTCTAGGGCTGCCATATAAAGTATCACAGGCGGAGTGGCTTAAACAGCAGAGAATTTCTCACAAGTCTGGAGGCTGAAAGTCTGAGATCGATCTGTTAGTAGGGTTGATTTCTTCTGATACTTCTCTCCTTGTCTTGTAAGTGGTTGTCTTCTATTTCATATGATCTTCTCTCTGCTTCTCAGCCTCATCTCTCTTTTCCTCCCAATTTTATGGAGAGGTATTTTACATATAAGCTGATGAGGATGTGGAAACCAAGAATCCTTATGCACTATGGGACTGTCCATTGGTGCAGCTATTATGAAAAACAATATGGAAGGTCCTCAGAAATTTAATGATAAAATTATCATATGTTCCCAGAATTCTACTTCTGGGTATTTATCCAAAAGGAATTAATTCACTATCTTGGAGAGAGAATTCTACCGTCATGCTCACTGCATCATTATTTACAACAGCCAAGACATAGAAACAACGTTAAGTGTCCACGGACAGCTGAATGGATAAAGAAAGTGTGGCATATATATAGGATAGAAAGTTGTCCTCATCTCTTTTTATAAAGACACCAGTTATATTGGATTAGGACCCACCACAATGAACTCAGTTAACATTAATTATCTGCTGAAGACCTTATCTCCAAATACAGTCACATTCCAAGCTACTGGGGCTTAGAACTTCAACATATAAATTCCCCATAATTTGAGCCCATAAGACAGGGTGTACACAGGAGGGACAGGGAGCAGGAGCCATCAGCACCTTCTCTATGCCAGACTTGGAGCAAAGTACTCTGGGCCTGTTTTCTCACCAGATCCCCAAATAGCCCTGAGAGGTACAACAATCACTGTCAAGATCCTTCCTCGCAGTAATCTTGGGCCAGGCAGTTTTTAAGCAATCCCACTGAGTCCCTACAGACACTCCTTTTCACCATCACAGATGTGGAAACTGAGACCCAGAGAGGAGAGGGGGAACATGTTCAAGGTCATTCAGGGCATTGGTGCTGGAGTTGGGTTCAAGACTCAGGGGACTGTTCTCCCTGCTCTTTCCTTCCTCTCCACATCCCTGCACTGCTCCTCAGGACGCCACATTAGGAGTCCCTTTACACTGACATCATATAAATGCTGGGAGGATCTATCATTGTGAAAGACCAAAAGCAGTGATACACAGGGACTTTCTAGGTGGCCCAGCAGTTGAGACTCTGCATTCTCAATGCAGGGAGCCCAGGTTCGATCCCAGATCAGGGAAACGGATCCTCCCCGCCGCAACTAAGACCCAGTATGGCCAAATAAATTAATTAATTAAAAAATATTTATGGTATTAATGTTCTGCCTTGTTCCTAAACTGATTCAATACAGCTTAAAACAAAACAAAACAGCAGCTAGTATGACTTACAGAGCTACATTGATTTAAAAGGTATGTTCTATAGCCATAAAGAGCTGGACTGGATGGAGGAATAGAATATGAACTCCAGGAGTGTGCCCAAATAAATACAATAATTTCATATGTAAAAAATGTAAAACTAAGAGCCTGCATGCTGCAACTAAAGATCCCACATGCCACAACTATAATCCAGGGCAGCCAAAAAAAAAGAAAAGGTAATAGTAATATTTTTTAAAAAGAAGAAGTGACCCATAAAAAGAAATCTGCTGGC
This sequence comes from Madoqua kirkii, assembly GCA_006408675.1. NCBI lineage: Eukaryota > Metazoa > Chordata > Mammalia > Artiodactyla > Bovidae > Madoqua > Madoqua kirkii. Next base: position 10,816 of record SJYC01151025.1, on the reverse strand, counting down.
AATATCCCAAGTGCTGGGTCTGGTGTGTGACAAATGTGGGATGCCAGGACCCTTTGCAGGTGAGGGGCTGGATTAGTCCAGCCTTAGGAAGGAGGCACCGACTCTGCCAAGTGGGAGGTTTGTGTAGCTGGGCTTTGCAGCATACCCTGGCTGGGGGCACTCACGGTGACTTCCTCAGTCCTGAGAGCCCCTGTTTCCTTTTGCCACTGGATTCTCCTTCCATATCCCTCATCCCTGGGGATGTTTGTGCATCTCACTGGGGCAGTGGGATCTTAGAGTGGGCAGAGGTGCCCTGGAGGTGCCAGTGACCAGCCCACTGAATCTTGCGTGGATAAACAGACACCTTTAAGAGTCTCAAGGAAGCTATGGGCCCCGTCTCTAGGAGAACATGCATGGGTGTGTGTGTGGCTGCCTGGAACACAATCACCGCTGACTGCACACACCCACAGGAGCCTCCAGGGAAAAACTTCTGCCTTAGAAGAATCCTTTCAGCATCTCCAGCCTTGTTGAGAGCCCTCCAGACTCTCACCACCTGCCACACCTGCATTCCACTTTGTTGCTGCCTTTTCTTGGAACTGGTTATGCTTCCCAGTGACTTCTTCCCACTGGTCCTTGTCTTGCTCCACAAGGTCACCTAGATGAGGTCACTTAGTCCTCCCATGACAGAGATGAGAAGATAAGGAATTACATCTCCCAGAATCTGCCCTTCTCCATGACGGTCAGCTGCTGCTCTTTCCTCACAGGATAGGACATCCAGACCCTTCTCTCCCCATCTTGGCCCCAGTCACCCTCTGTTTCTCAGTGTTCCCATTAAAGGCTGGTCCCAGAACACAGCATTCTAGGTGCAACCTGCCCATTCTGGGGAAAGCTGACCACTCACCCATTTGTTCTGAACACTAGCTCTGGGGACAGACAGACAACAGCAGATACACTGAGCTAGAGTTCAACTCAGACCCCTCAGATTTTCTCCCATAAACAGCTGTTTGGTAACAACTTACTTTTGTTGTAGGATAAAATGGGGCACAAGAGGAGGGTCCTGTGCCAGGTCTCAAGTGAGTCCCTGGGGTGGGCTGCCAAGTGAGGGTCCTTGGCTTCCAGCAGAAAGAATTCAACAGGAAGTGATAGCATTGTGAAAGCAGGTTTATTCAGGGGAATATATACTCCGCTGATGGAGTACACCATCTCAGGTAAGAGCTGCACTGGAGATACACATTCCATAGACAGAGTGCCATCTGTCTCAAAAAGTGAGAGTGAAACTGAGGTATGTGGGTGGTTATTTTTATGGGCTGGGTACTTTCATTGGCCAAGGAGTGGGAGGAATATTCTAACTATCTTGGAGAAGGTTCAGGGATTTCCAGAAGTTGGGCATCACCAACTTTCAGACCTTTTATGGTCAGCAATCTGCCTGCCTGTGCAAGAGATGCAGGAGACATAGGTTCGATCCTTGTGTTGTAGCCACACGTTCCGAGAAACAAACTCACTCAGAAGGACAATGCAGATAGTGGAGTGCAGTTTATTACACCGGTGGGCCCAAGGTAGAGTCTCCTCTTAGCTAAGGACCCCGACAAGTTTTTGTGAAAACCGTATATACCCTGAGCGTACATGCCCAAACCCGCCTCCCCAAATTCCCTGAAACTAGTCTGAACAAAGGAAAAGAAAGATACAATCAAAGTTAACCCGTAATTCATATGCCTTAAACCTAGGTAGTTCTTGTGGTCATACCCCAATATGCATAATACAATGTATGATTCTATTTGGTTACACAGATAATTAGGGTATTCTTTTAGGCGATGGAGAGCCCTGGGGCTTTCCTTTCTGGGGACCTGGTTTTCCAGTTGGTATGTCATTTTCATAGATACTGGGCATATAACTCAAAGTCCACAGTCCAGCCCAAGATGGAGTCCTGCTTTCAAGACAGAGCCTGTTCCGTTTCCTCCTTCACTTGGGCTAGGAAAATCCCCTGGAGGAGGAACTGGCGAACCACTCCAGAGTTCTTGTTTGGAGAATTCCAGGGACAGAGGGGTCCGACAGGCTACGGTCCATGGGGTTGCGAAGAGTCAGGCCTGAGCATGCACACACGTATACAAAGGAAGTGTCAAGGGGCCTGTGGGCGTGTCACTTAGCATATGCTAATGCATTACAATGAGCACAGAATGAGGCTCAAGGTCTGCTGGGAGTTGAAGTTTCTGCCATCTTGGGACTAGTAGGTTCTAACTGGTTTCTGTGGTATTCTGTTCTTCCTAATGGTTGGTCATTCTTTTAATAGGTGTTCCCTGCCCTCTTCCTTCCTGTCTTATTTTCCCTTTTTCTAGGATTTGGGAGATTCTAAACTGAAATCTCACGTTAGACCACACATTTAGGTTTCTGTCCTGTTCGCTAACTTTCCATAGTGTCCTCACCCAAAGACATTTCCATCCCTTCCCCACCCAGCCTCCACTTCCTCACAGGTTTGTGGGCTGGTCAAATATATAATGAAAATACTGGGGCTTTGAATTATGTTTAAAATTTTTTCTGTTACTTGTTATTTCGGAAAGATTTCTGGTCACTTTTGTTGACTGAAAAAGCCACAAACAACCTTAAAGCTGAGAGTTAGGTTTTATTCAGTGGGAATGTTAGGACTTGAGTCCAGGAGACAGTATCTCAGGCAACCAGGAGAGAACTGACTCCAAGGAGGCAGGGGAGGAGCCAGGTTATATACAAGTTTGCAGCAAGGAGCAGGTAATCTGAATATTAAAAGATTACTATTAATTAAGAGAAAAGTAAATCTCTCACATGAAGAGATTTAGTGATCTTCTATATTTGGGAAGATGCAAGTATCTGGGCTTGCTGAAATAATTTCTTTCATATGCATCTAGCTATTTGGGGCCAATCTTGCTTTCGGATGGCCGCCTCCCACATCCTTGCAGCTCCTCAGAGTTTACCAGAGAGGAAGTAGCTGATGGCTTCCAAATAACTGGCTTTGTTTCACCTGAGCTCAGAACTTTGGGTTTGGAAAGGCTTGTTTACTGGTAGAGTGTAGAACACAAAATGCTTCATTTCACATTTCCAAAATCCATTTCCCCTCCTTTTCATAAGAATAGAAATTTAGCACACAGATGCTCAGCTTAAAATCATAAAGCCTAGCCTGCCATGTGTTAAGTGCTGCCCTGGGAAGTGAGAAGAGTGAAGTGAAAGTTGCTCAGTTGTGTCCGACTCTTTGCGGCCCCACGGATATACAGTGGATCGGGTGGTGTGCCGTTTGAACCGCAAGTATGAGTACAACACCCCTGGAATGACAGGGCACCAAGACAAGGAACAAGGAAGGTTTCTGGGTCTGTGATGACATCAAAGAGCAGCCTCCTCATACTCGGGACAACTTTTATATGAGTGAGAAAGAACTCCTATCTCCTTTAAGCCACTATTATTTGTGATGCCCTGTGTGTGTGCTCAGCTCAGTTGCTTTGGTTATGTGGTTATTTCCAACTCTTTGTGATTCCATGGCCTGTAGCCCACCAGGCTCCTCTATCCTTGGGATTTTCCAGGCAAGAATACTGGAGTGGGTTGCCATTTCCTTCTCCAGGGGCTCTTCCTGACCCGGGGATCAAACCTGCATCTCCTTCGTCTCCTGCATTGGCAGGCAGATTCTTTACCGCTAGTGCCACCCTATTGTTAGGGGAAGCACACTGATTGAAACTACCCACCCTGGCCAGGCACCACAGTAACTATTTGCATGAGCTGTTTTATGACAGGAGGTCCTGGTAAGGAACAGGGAGCTAATAAGCCTCCACCAATCAGAAGAGTTCGGGAAAGGTCGAAAGGAGACACCACCTGTCCCACCACCTCCCAGAATCCTTCTCTCTGGCATCCATCTTGGCTGAACAAGGCATGCACCACCAGGAAGGACTCTGAGTCAGAATGATTGGCTAAGGACAACCAGGAAACTAATCCTATCACCATGAGACTGTGAGCCACGTGGCAGAGCAATGCTCCTGGGTTCCCTTACCCTACTGCTCTCCACCCGGGCCCGCTTCCCCAATAAAAACCTCTTGCTTTGTCAGCAGATGTGTCTCCCCAGACAATTCATTTCCGAGTGTTAGACAAGAGCCCAGTTTCAGGCCCTGGAAGGGGTCCCCTTTCCTGCAACACTGTCTCCTTTAAGCCACTATTGCTTGTGCTGCTCAGCTCAGTTTTATCCCTGCCTGATGACTGAATTTTCTTGAGGCATGTTAATTTTAAGAGGGAAATGTTGGTTTAAATTAATAGGGAAGAGTTAGGGACCTGCAAATACCTTGAAGAAACCTATATTTCCTTCTTTCTTTCTTCCATTTCTCTCTCCTCCATCCAGCTTGCCAGAATTTATCGGGTTCTTCTTCTGTATCAGGCCCTCTTCTTGGCACTGTGTATGTGAGATGATTAAGGCACAGTGCCTGCCAAAGGCTAGCAGAGGAGACAGACATAATGACTGACTGTCTTCAAGTCACAAGATCACTGTGGAGGTGTGTACAGGATGACAGGTGAACCCAGCCACGACTTTGGCTTGGGCAGGTGGGAAGCAGGGACCTGAGTTGGTCCATGAGAGTTGAGTCAAAGCTCTCTAGAAGAAGAATTTGCTTTGCTGTGATTGCCTTGTGAGAGATCAACTTCTTTCTGACAGGCCCTGAGCAAGGAAGAGACAACTGCTTTGCAAACAAACACCTCATGTATTATTTCCTCCATTCTCCTCACATACCTCATCTCTTCCCCTGCATAATATGCCTCCCTGTGTCACTTAATTTCCACAGGAAGCTGGAAAGAGCAACATCTGTCTAAATTTCCCCTAACTCACTTCAGATTTCCAGGGTCAGAATGTGGACCCTGGGAGATGGAGACACAGTCTCCGTGGGATCAGAGGTGACAGCCCCAGGACTGGTGGGCTCCCACAGAGCCCTCGTGGCAGCTGGGCCACCCTGGCGCCAGTTCTCTGCACACTGCAGATGTTCTGCTCAACAAGACTTTGGCTGGGAGCATAATCAGCGACTGAGACAGCCCCTGGAGAGGCGAGCGCAGGCCTCGTTCCCACGGGCTCCTGCCCAATGTGGTTCCTGAGTCTGCTGTTCCTAGGAGAGGGGCGGCCAGCAAACGTTCCAGCTGCTCCAGGAAAGCAACTTCCTCATATGGCCTGGGGCCACTCCCAGCCATGGGGACATTGTTTCATTCACAGCCCAGTGCTAATAGCATTTATTTAGGGGACACTTTCCCTTCTGCTACCCACAAGAAAGCAGCTTGGAGCAGAGTAAGGAGGAGAGATCCGCCTTTAGGGATTGGGTTCTAGCCCTTGGAAAGCTGCCTTCTCTCCCTGAGTCTCAGTCTCCTCACCTATAAAAGAAAATGGGTTAGTCCAGGTGGCATCCAGGGGCAATGCAGGCTCAAGGTGTGATTTTTAGAGACCAGCAGATGAGGTCTGAATTCCCCCTGTGCTGACCTCATGGTCCTACTTCGGAGGCCCTGCCTCTCACCAACCATGGTTTCCTCATCTGTGAATTGAGGGAGGTGGGACCCAGTCACCCCCAAGGTCCCTGAGGGCTTTGTAATGATGGGAGCGTCTGCCTTCCATAAAGCCACTGAGGAAAAGCATTTTATTCTCTCCTCATGGTAAATCTTTCTAATTCTGGGCCTGACGAAAGAACTGGCCTCCACCAGTTACCCTTCTGCCCCACATGGCTGAGTCTGCAGATCAAAACACCATTTTTCTAAAGCAAGAATCTTATGACTCCTTAGGGCATCTTCCCAGGTCCTGTAGGATCCAGCCCCTCCTGATATCCCAAACACTTCTCTGCCCTTTCACTTGCCCTGGCCCATTTCAGGCCCCTAAATGGTCTATGATAAACCTCTCAGTGACAATGTCAAGGGGTGGCTGTGGGTGGGGGCTGTGGATTAGCTCTTCCATGTAGAAGTAGACCTGTGAAGCTCAAACCCAGGGGTCAACTGTATTCCCATTGCCTAGTATATATGTGTGTGTTAGTCTCTCAGTCGTGGCCAACTCTTTGTGACCCCATGGACTGCAGCCCACCAGACTTCTCTGTCCATGAGATTTTCCAGACAAGGATACTAGAGTGGGTTGCCATTTCCTTCTCCAGGGGATCTTCCCTACTCAGGGATCACGCCCAGGTCTCCTACACTGCAGGCAGATTCTTTACCAACTGAGCTACAAGGGAAACCTAGTATAGTATAGATGACTCTCAATAAATAATGAATGAGTGAATGAATGAACGACTCGCCCAGAGAATCTAGAATTTGGTGGTAGAATGATGACAATGGAAAGAGTCTTCATCTGCTCCTCCAAAGCCACTCCCAAATCCTCGATCCAAGTAAAAGCAGGGTGCTGTTGGTACAGGACAATGCCGTGTTCCCCAGATCGCCCTTTCAAAATGCTGCACACACACACACACACACACACCCCACACCCCCCCACACCCCCCCACAACCAGGCCCCACAATGGCATTTCCTTTGCCTGGATTGCTCCTCCCCCACTTTCAGATCTTCCTGCCACCATCCTTCTTCCAAATGGCATTTTCACACATCCTGCCGGTCCCCCTGCACTCTCTTCTCTCACAGCATCTGGTCCTTTTCTTCAGCGAACTCATCACATTTGTAATTACACCTGTATCTTGTACTTCCTTCCTTAATGCCTGACTCCTGTCTTGCTATACAGTTGACCCTTGAACATGAGGTCGGGAGCAGTTAGGGGAGCCCATTCCCTCTGGGGTCGAACATCAGTGTATAAATTTACTGTCAGCTCTTGAGTTCCATATCCTCAGGTTCAACTGACCATTGATTGTGTAGTTGTATAGTATTTATAGAAAAAAATCTCACATAGAATTGGACCTGTGAAGCTCAAACCCATGTTATGCAGTGGTAAACTGTATTCCCATTGCCTAGTATAGTGCCAGTGAACAGCTGACTCTTGATAAATAACTGATGAATGAGTGAATGAATGAATGGCTTGCCCAGAGAATCTAGAGTTTAGTGTAAAATAATGACAATGGGAAGGCAAATGGCTGCAGACAATGCCGTGGCATCAGGCTTCGGTACCAACACTGTGGGTACAAACCCTGCCCTTGAAACATGGGTCTCTGGGAGGGCAAAGTCATTTTTCCTCTGAGCCCCAGGAGAAGAGTATCTCAAGAAAGATAGGAAAGTCCCCTGTGTTGAAATGTTTCTGAGAGGTGCAGGGAGGAAGTAAGTAAAGGTCTGAGACATGTCTGTTGATTCTGCCAGGGGAGGTCATGGTGATCTTAAGAACAGTTTCAAAGGATTAAGGAGCTGGGAACTAGACTGCAGGGGAGTTAGCGGGAGGTGCGGAAATGGAGGCTGTGACTTAATGACTATTTCTAGGCACTAGAACAGGAATGGCAAAAGAGATGCTGTTAGCTATTTCTTGCCATACAGGATAACATCCAAAAAAATTCTGAATAATAAAAATGATTCATCTACTGGATGGCTAGCAAAATAGGATGCCTCAACTCCTTTCTCTCAGAAAAGTACAATGTCAGAGTTGAAGGGATCTCCAAGGCCAGAGGTTCCAGCACAACCCTCTCATTTGGTAGATGAGTGTCTGAGGCCTAGAGAGGGGCGGGCACTTGCTCAGAGTCACACGGCAGACGAGGAGCACAGCCAGATTCAAACCCAGGCTTCTGTAGGCCCAGCTCGAGGTTCTTTTTCATATTTCATGTCTCTCTTTCCTCTGTCCTTTCCAAACGAGCTTTATTGGCTCCCGGAAATAGGGAAGATAGTTATTTTTAGTTTATTCAAAATGAATAAAATGGGTAATTTTTTTCCCATATATCAGATCCAAAGTATGTCTTATGTAAGAGCTAAATGGGATGAGAAATGGTTCCACAGCAAGAACAAAGATTCCTTTGAATATTAAAAGTTCCAGAGTGAACTCTAAATGGGCCCAAATGACTGGGACCAGCTTCCCTAGCCTAGCTGACTTCAGAAAGCTGTGTGTGTGTGTGTGTGTGTGTGTGTGTGTGTGTGTGTGTGTGTGTGTGCGCAAGTAAGGGGAGCAGGTAACAGGCTCCATCTGTGCGGTGTGATTGCCTGAGCACCAGGACAAGCAACACAAACCTCCTCGATACTTCTTTATATGATAATTATTTTAAAAATATTTTTAGAGCAATTTTAGATTCACAGCATAGTTGAGAGGAAGGTACAGGTATTTCCCATATACTCCTGCCCCTACACATGCACAGCCTCTCTCACTGTCAGCACCTAGCACCAGAGTTGGCCCTTGAACAACACAGGTTTGAACTACATGGGTCCACTTACGTGTGGATATTTTTCCATAGTAAATACTATAGTATGATAGGATTGCCAGATGTAGAATCACCATAACAGAGGAATTTCGGATACGGAGAGCTGATCATAAGTTATACTCTGATTTTCAACTGTGCAGAGATCAGTGCCCTTAAACCTGGTGTTCAAGGGTCATCTGTATATTTGTTATAATGGAAGAACCTTCCCTGACACATCACTATCACCCAGAGTCCATAGGTTACATCAGGGTTCATGGTATTGCACATTCTAAGGGTTTTGACGAATGTATAGCGATGTGACCCTGGACCTCCTCAATGCTTCTTTATTATTATTATGGTAAAATGCACATAAAATTTGCCATCCTGACTAACCATTTTTAAGCATTATTCACACTGTTGTATAAACATCACTACCATTCATCTCCAAAACTCTTCTCGTCTTGCAAAACTGAAACTCTGTACCCATCAAATGCTTGCCCTCCATCACCCCCAGCCCCTGGCAACCCCTTCTGCTCTCCGGCTCTGAGTTCCACGCCCAGTCTCCGGCACAGAAGGGGAATCCTGCAGTGTTTGGCCCTTTGTGACTGGCTTCTTTCACTTCCAGTCCCTCTCTGCGTGTGCCCCAATTCCACCACTAGGAAGCCCCACCTCTGGCAGAGGATTTGATTCTCTGCTGAGGAGGGGCACATGCCCTGAGAATAAAACACTTCAGGTTTTACTGGCAATTTTTCTTTAATGCCCATCAGTGGATGATTTCTTGAGAGCAGATTTTGAAGGGGGTGGGGCGACCCTGGTTGAAAGCACTGGGTGAGTAAGAGAGAGAGGGAGAGACTTTAACGACAGGAAAAAAAAAGGGGGGGAATGATAATAAGTGAAGTTGTGTAATTGGTTTTGTATTGTAGCCACCACCCCCCAAATTTATGTCTCTGGGCCTATTGACCTTCTGTCCTTTTCTGACTTAATTCCTTGGGGCATCAGGGCTGAGGCACCCCTAATGACTGCTAGTGATAATCACAATAATAGCTTTGTGTTTGCCTTGCAGTCTACAATTTAATTTAATGCATGTTTTTAAATTACAGTTGATTTACAATGTTGTATTTGTTTCAGGTATACAGCAAAGTGATTCAGTTATAAATATATATATTCTTTTTCAGATTCTTTTCCATTGTTAGTTATTACAAGATATTGAATATATTTCCCTGTGCTCCACAGTGCACGCATATGTGCATGTGCAGTTGCTTCAGTCATACCCGACTTTTTGCAACCCTCTGGACTAAAGCTTGCCAGGCTCCTCTGTCCATAGGATTCTCCAGGGAAGAATATTGGATTGAGTTGCCATGCCCTCCTCCAGGGGATCTTTCCAATCCAGGGATCAAACCTGCATTTCCTGCGTCTCCTGCATTGCAGGTAGATTTCTTTACTACTGAGACCCCTGGGAAGCCTGTGCTATACAGCAGGTCCTTGCTGTTTATCTATTTTTTAACTTCTATCCATTTAGTTGATCAGAACAGTGTGAAGTATTTAGAATAGGACTTATTATCTTTATTTTTCAGGGCTGTTTTGACCTTCTCTACTTGCTAGTAGAACTGGGTCAAGAACCCAAGTCTTTAGTCCAGGGCTCTTCTCAGGGCTCCAAATTTCACTGGCATTTATTAAGTTAAAATATCTAATATACTCAGCCTTCCACTTGATCTCAGACCCAGTCCTTCTCCAAGAATGACGCATTACCATCCAGATGCTCAGATTAGAAATCCAGGAGTTGTCCTTGACATTTCCCTCTCTCTTGCTCCGTAATCAATCTTCAATTAAGTCCTGTGGTTTTCGGTTCCTAAATATATTTTCAGTATACCTATTTCTCTGACTGTGTCTAGGCCTCTATCTCTCACTTGGGAGTTGACCCTTTCTTTGTATGGTTAGGTTGTTCTTTCTACTCATCTGTTCCTCTGTGATTTCTTGAGAAATGTGGGTTTGAACAATGTTAATCAGGTTTCTGTGTTACAGGACTTCTCTTCGGTGTGCTAATCATGGTCACAGCGACTCTTCAAGATAAGGGATCAAGTATTTTGCAAGCCCCAAACCTAGTCATTCTGGGCTCTTGCAGTGCATTCTCCAAACTAAAGCCAAAGTGATCTCTAACTGCCAACCCGACCACATCTCCTGCCCTCCCCTCACCTCTCCTGGCCTTTCTGCTCCTCTGCCATGGGTAGGACACAAAACAGTGCCCCACGATGACACCTTCTCCAGGCTCCTGCCTCCAGCTCCAGCTCCAGCAGCCCTCACTGCTGACACCCACAGCTGCCTCTTCTGGGAAGCCACCTACCAAGGAGGCCACATACCCCCACCCTCCACAAGCATCTTCTAGCCATGATCTGACTGGGTGAATGGGTCCCCAAAAGGCCGCCCACCCTCACCTCAAGGAAAGAAGCTCTGCTGTGCAATTTATGGTCCCAAGCCAATCATGGATCAAGAGCCAGTTAGACTTTACCCAACATTAAACTCCTCACTCTTGTTATGCTTCCCTCACTCTCCTTAGGTTTTT
>SJYC01151024.1:0-22281 GCA_006408675.1 Madoqua kirkii | reverse complement strand
ATGGTAGATTAAGAGTATTTAAAAGTGGATAAAACTTGAGGCCTGCCTCCGAAAAGACCTCAGCCCACTATTGCAATCCTTAGATTTATTGAGCAATGCTGCTTATCTTTACCCCTTTTTCATCTCATTCCATTACATTTTTAATTGTTTTATTTTATACTGGATTATAGTTGATTTACAATGTTGTGTTAGTTTCAGGTGTACAGCAAAGTGGTTCAGTTATACTTTTTCAGATTCTCTTCCCATGTGGGTTATTACAGACTATTGAGTAGAGTTCCCTGTGACATACAATAGGTCCCTGTTGATTTTTTATTTTGTTTATGATAGTGTGTATATGTTAATCCCAAACTCTTTTTATCCTTCCCCCAACTTTTTCTCTTTGGTAACCATAAATTTATTTTTGAAGTCCGTCAGTCATTTTTGTTTTGTAAATAAGTTCAGTTTTCGGATCACACACATTTTTCTAAACTTTTTTTTTCCCAGTTAAAAAATCGTAATTACTTACAAAGCTTCCTAACATTTCTCCTCTCAGTAGTTCTCATTTTGAAGAACATTTCTTCAAAATGCTTTGAATCTTGAGCAATCCTAGTGTTTTTGTGAACTTGCTAAGTTAGATTTCCTTCCTTCCTTCCTTCCCTCTCTCCCTTCCTTCTTTCCTTCCACGTTGATTTTCTCTACATATAAATCATGCACTAATTCTTCAAAGTTTTTATTACAATGTGATTCCCAAGTGTTTGGGACCAGAGTTTTGAAAGCTTAATGACCTTGTTGTAGGGTAAGGGAGTTAGAGAAAGCGAGGTTTGGAAAAAGAATGAGACTGGTACTTTACAGGAACAGATCACCTTTAATGAGGTGAGAAGGGGCAGCAGTCAGATTAGTGAGCTGCTGCACTAACCCAAGAAAAGGGTCAAGTATATATAGGCATATATGTGGAAATCTACTGTCTTAAGGCGGCCCGTTTTCTCCAAGGTTGTTCAGATTAGTTATCTCTTAAACGGCTAGGACAAGGAATTCTGGTGATCAGCCAGAGGCTGGGACTGGCTGGGAGCTGGGCATAATCAACCTTAATGTCCTTTTTTTCCTTCGAGTGAGAGAGTTCTTTGTTTTGCATAGAATGGTGGGAAGGAGGGGAGTTTTAACTCTAGGCTATTTTGAGCCCTGTAACTTTCCTTCATTCTGGACCCTAAAGAATATATATAAAAAGAGAAAGAGAGGTGGGCATCGTTAATGTTCAAGGCTTCTTCATGCTGATAAATGAGGGTCGCGGTGTGTGGTCTGGGAGGAAGGAAGTCTAAGCCCCATAGTGTTGATTTTCTATTCTAGCCATCAGGGTCTCGAGCAAAAGAACAGTCTTGACTTGGTCTCGGGAAAGGGCTCAGATTCGGTCTTGGAGGAATCCCTGGAAAAGATTAAACAAACAAGGCCCAAAGGTGAGTAGGTGATAAAAATGAATGGTTCAAGAAGAGGTAAAAATTATAAAAGGTTTCCTGTAGCCACAGGGTAGAGATGTAATCTTCAAAGTGTTCAAACTTGGATCCTTGAGGACTCGAGACCCAAATATCTGCCAGAAGTTATTCCAGGAATAATTGCTGCCGTGAAACTGACAGGCTCATCTGTAGCCAGTTGGGGCCGATGGAAGCCATGAGAACTTTAGAGTTGTAAGGCCTGTGTGAGAAACTTGCAAGTATTAGTCCAGCAAGCATTTTCATCATTGGGCTGCACACCCTTTTTTAGATGAGTGATGTATACCCAAGGGGTGATTTCTTTTAATTTTGCAGCGGTAGGGGTCAGCAGAATTACCGTGTAGGGTCCTTGTCATTTTGGGGTTAGATCTGAGTGGGGCTGAATTGTCATATAGACTTTGTCTCTTACTTGAAAGGAGATTGGGATGTGGAAGATTGGGATGCGGTCAAAGGAGTAAGTCATCCATACGTTGCCAAAAGGCAGCTTGTATCTGGGCAAGTAAAGGAAAAGGAAAGTGGATGGCAGTTTGGGACCGGCCCAGGAGAGGCAGCAACATAAAGGTACTATGGGCCTCTCATGCATGGCCTTGAGTGGACTGATATTTAAGGGTGTTTTTGGAAAGGCCCGGACCTTTCAGAGGGCTAAAGGGCAGGGTTTAGTCCAGTCTTGGTGAAGTTCAATTGTTAATTTGGTCAGAGTTACTTTTAGGACTCAGCTGGCTCTCTCAGCCTTATGGGAAGACCGGGGATGATAACGAATGTGAAACCTCCAAGGAACTTGAAAGCTCATGCAATATTTTGTGTCATTTGGGATGTGAACTTGGGCCTGTTGTCAGACTGGAGGGAGGAAGGCATTCCAAATCTGGGGAGGATTTCAGTAAAAATAAGGTGAGCCACAGTAGGGGCTTGTTTGTTAGTAGTTGGGAAAGCTTCGATCCATCCAGAAAATGTATCTTTGAAGACCTGGAGAAATTTAACCCTTTTTACAGGTGGCATGTGGGTGAAATATACCTGCCAGTCTTGTGTGGGAAAATGTCCGCAAATTTGGTGGGTGGGTGAATGTTAGAATTAGGATTTGTCTGCTGACAAATGGTACAAGTTTGGGTCAGATTATTTAAATAAGTCATACCATCCTTCAGTTCAGTTCAGTTCAGTTCAGTTGCTCAGTCGTGTCCGACTCTTTGCGACCCCATGAATCGCAGCACACCAGGCCTCCCTGTCCATCACCAACTCCCGGAGTTCACTCAGATTCATGTCCATCAAGTCAGTGATGCCATCCAGCCATCTCATCCTCTGTCGTCCCCTTCTCCTCCTGCTCCCAAACCCTCCCAGCATCAAAGTCTTTTCCAGTGAGTCAACTCTTCGCATGAGGTGGCCAAAGTACTAGAGTTTCAGCTTTAGCATCATTCCTTCCAAAGAAATCCCAGGGTTGATCTCCTTCAGAATGGACTCAGCTCAATAAAGTTCTGAAGGAAAGCCTTACGTTCTTTTGCAGAGGGGTGGAAAAGGGAATGTAAATATGAAAGTAATGTGCAGATGTTAGGCTTGTCAATTTGGGCTATAGTAAAGACAGGACTAACAGAGGCAGCCTGCCACTTTGCTTCATGATCTGCTATATTGAGATAGGACTGTGTCTCTGATGTCCCCGGCAATGTGTTACAATGGCTTGTTTGGGGGCTGGGCCGCATGAAGGAGTTCAGAAATAAAAGAAGCACTGAGAACAGGTGTGCCCTCTGAGTCAGGAATCCCCTCTCCTTCCAGATTATAATGTTAGAATGTAATATGATATAGTTACACTTGGGGTCAGTGTAAATGTTTATCTCTTGGCTAGGGTCAAAGCTTGTGTAAGAGCTATCAGTTCAGCCTGTTGTGAGGATGTATGAGCTGGGAGTGTGGCTGACTTGATGAGGCAAGTGGGGATAGCTTTGTCGGGCTGTCCCTGGACTATGGCGTATCCAGCCCCAAATGGGGCTTGTTTCTGGGCAGTGGCGTCTATGAACCAGGATGGGACTGTGGGGTCAGTAAGGGGCTGATTGGTCATATGTTCAAAGGGATTAAGTGTCACATCTAAGGTCTGAACACAGTTATGAGATAGGTGTCCTGTTTATGGACCTGGTGTAGGGAGTAATCTAGCAGGATTAAGAAGTTTACAAGGCATAAAAGAAAGGGATGGGTTGAGGAGGTGTGCATGGAGGATCTGTAGTTGAGCAGGGGGCAGAGAGAGGAAAGCCCAGTGAGAGAGTAAATCTTTGAAGAAACAAGGTGAGCATACATTTACAGGAGCATTTCGGGTTAGTTTGGGGCCTTCAGGTATTAAGAGAGTGGTTGCAGCTAAGGCCTGGAGACAAGGTGGTCACCTGAGCATAACGACATCAAGTTGTTTAGATAAGCAAGCTAGAGGCCTCCATATGTCCCCCCATTTTGGGCACAGAATCCCTAAGGCATGTCCTTGTCAAGAATGTACAAAACGGATAAAAGGCTTGGCATAATCAGGTAAGTAAAGAGAAGGGGCCTGTCGTAACTGTTTGACAAGAGTCTGTATTGGGGTGTGGAGAGAGGTGGGGGCCAGTAAGGGTTCCTCTAAGTTTCCTCAAATAGTTTGCTAGAGAGGTTTTGTGTGGAGGGCAAAATTTGGGGCCCATATTTGGAAGATGTTTCATAGACCTATTAGAGAAAGAAGTTTCCTCTCAGTTTGGGGCCTGGGGGTCTGTGTCAAAGCTCAAAGTCTCTGAGCTGGAATTATTTTGGATGTGGAGTGAGAAGTAATCCCATGTAATTGACAATGGTGGAAGCAATTTGTGCTTTGGAGAGCAAGACTTTGTGCCCCGGTTGCCTAGGGCATTTAATACTGTTGCAGTGTGGACTAGGTAGTTATGGCAAGAGGAACTACGTAACAATAAATCATCTACATATTGGAGTAGAGCTTAGGTCTAAAGTTTGTAGGTCCCTCTGAAGGGCTTGACCGAAAAAGGAGGGCTATCTCTGAACCCTTGTGGTAAAATGGTCCAAGTTAATTGTTGAGATTGATACGTGTCTGGGCCTGTCCAGGTGAAGGCAAGTAGGGGCTATGAAGAGTGGTGCAGAGGTATAGTAAAGAAAGCATCTTTGAGGTCCAATACCATGAAGTAGAGTATGTCAGGGGAAATACGCAAGAAAAGGGCACAGGGGTTAGTGACCACGGGATGTGCGGGTATTATGGCCTCACTGATCTTGTGAAGATCTTGGACTCGATGCCAGGAGTGGGGTCCCTTTTTGACTGCCAGTGTAAGAGTATTATGAGGAGAACAGATAGGCCGCAAAAGGCAGGCTTTGAGCAGTCGGGAGATTATTGGTTTAAGTCCTTGTCGGGATTCTGTGGTCAGGGTGTACTGAGTTTGGGTTATTACCTGAGGGGGACTTTTAAGAAAAACCTGTACAGAGGAATGGTGTCAGGCTACCGATGGGGCTTCAGTGTCCCAGACCTGAGGATCTATCTGGGGAAGGTCACAGGGGAGGTTTTGGCAGTGAGAGCTGGCCAAGGGTCCGGGTGCCATTTGGATGCAAAGAATTGATATGGAATCTAAGAACAGGAGGTTTATAGAAGTTTGTAGCTTAGCCAGAAAATCGCGTCCCATCAATGCCATTGGGCATTGAGGAACTACTATAAAATAATGTGTTAGTGTTGTCTTACCAAAGGAACAAAGGAGAGGAGGGGTTATTTGGGGATAAAGGGGACGCCTGAGCCCCTTCAATGGCCACTTTTGAAGGTTGGAGAGGGCCCTTAAAGAAGGTTAAAAGTGAAAAGGCCACTCCAATGTCTATTAGGAACAAGACTTCGTGTCTGGCTATTGTGCCAATTACCCGAAGCTCTGGGTCCAACTGCATGGGGCAGACTTGGGTTTTGGAGTTTGGGCTCTGTCACTGGAATAATTCAGACACAATTGGATCATCTCTCATCTCATCTGAGGAACCATGGTCTGGGGTGCCAGGGCCCCCTCAGTCTGGTTCCCAGCCTGTTGTTGTTGGGCCTAGGGTGGACCCTGAGATTTGGTGGGTAGTGTCTGAGGACAATCCATTTTCCAGTGGGCCCCATTATTTCCAGTGGGCCCCATTGTTTACAGGTGGGGCAGGGTTTGGTGGGTGGCTGGGGGTTTGGGCAGGACTTAGCCCAGTGTCCCATTTGGTTACATCTGAAACAGGGGCCTGGAGAGTGAGGTCCCATACAGGTGGGCCAAGGTTGATGGGCTAAAGGGGCTGAATTTTTTTCTTGGATAGCTGCAGCAAATAAAGCATATTTGGCCTTTCTTTCTTTTTCTTTTTTCACTTCTTCCTCCCTGTTGTTGAAAAATTTAAAGGCTTTTTCTAGGAGATCTTGCTGAGGGGCTTGGGGGTCCTTCTCTAACTGGTTTAGTTTTGGTGAATATTGGGGGCTGACTGACTTATGAACTAGAGGTGTAAGTATAGGAGTCTGATGGGGGTGAGAATATCTAGATTAGTGTATCTCTGGACTGCCTCAGTAAGCCGTGAAAGAAATATGGCAGGATTTTCATCTTTTTCTTGAGTCACTTCCCTAATCTTATCATAGTTAACATGAATGTGAGAGCTTTTTGGCATTCCTTCTAATAAACAGGTCATCATACGAGGCAGGTACTGAATGCTAGCACTGCCTGCTCGGTATGTCCACCGTGGCTCAGTTAAAGGGACTGCATCATCGGCCACCAGATTAGTCCTGTCTTGGTTATGGAGTTGATCAGCGTGAGTCCAGGCTGCCTGCCATATCCGTTCCTTTTCATCAGGGGTTAAAGTGGCATTTAGGATGCAATAAAGATCATTCCAAGTTAAATGATATGCTTGTGTAAGGAGGAATTCTTTTCCATATCTAGTAGGATTTTCTGAAAAAGATCCAATTTTTTTTTTCAATCTGGCTCCTATCAGAAATTGAGAAAGGCACATGAACTCATGTAGGGCCCTCTGGTTCTGCTACCTCTCTGAGAGGAAACGTGTTTGCTTGGGTCCTGGTCGATGGAGGAAGAGTGGAAATCTCTTTTGGGGTTTCGGAGTCATCGCTTCCTGCTTTGGAGGAGGAATGACTAGAGTAGGGAGTCTCATCTCTGGAAGTTTCCTTTCCAGGACGTAGGGAAATGCTCATTCGCTGGCTCAAAATAGGGGGTTGAGGGTTTAGGGGGCCTTTTAGGAATGTTAGATTTTGGTTCTTTTGTAATGGAGGGGAAGAGAGAGCAGAGGAGGATTTGATAGGTCAGCTTCTGAGGTCCCACAAGGTATGAATATAGGGGACCTCTGACCGTTTGCCATTCCATTTGAAGAAGTCAGTGAGATCTGATAAAATATCGAAAGCGAAAGTCCTGAACTCAGTCCAGCGGTTTTGGTTATCTAGTTTGTTTTGAGGCCAAATTTGAGTGCAAAGTGACTTGAGTTTATGAACCCTGAAATCGGTCAAGAGTAAGGTTTGAGGTTTCATTTTACATAGGCCAAGGGAGGGTCCCACGGGATGGATTGGCTTGACCCCTTAGCAAATAGCTAGCGACTGTCCAACTGAGAGAAAAGATCATCACCTAATCTTTTGACTGGGCAAAGAGAGAGAGAGAGACTCTGAAGGAGCAAGGAGTGTCCTCCAAGTACCTCCCCAGAGAATCTTTTGGCTGGAGGGTTCCCTGGGAACCCGGAAAGGACAATAGTCTATGGTGCTCTAGAGTACTGTCTGAGCTTACCTGGGCTACTGGGTCAGGCGAGAATTCGTGGTGGATGGAGGAAAGTCAAATGGCAAAAGGCCTCTGTCCTGGAGTTGGTCGGTTTCACGGAAAAGAAAGTGTAGAGAAAAGAGGGAGAGAGAGACCAGTATTCCTCGGGGTAAAACCAATAAAGCCCTCACACAGAACTCGTACTGCTCACAAAGGCACAGGGCATCCTCTCGAGGAGGTCTTGGAAGGCGGAAAAGTAAGCTCAGTAGGCTTCCATGCTCCAAAGAGCTGGCTGTGGAGAACAAGAAGGAACTTCAACCTTCCGGATTTCGGCACCAAAAAGTGTAGGGTAAGGGAGTTAGAGAAGGCAAGGTTCAGAAAAACGAATGAGACTGGTACTTTACAGGAACAGATCAACTTTAATGAGGCGAGAAGGGGCAGCAGTCAGATTAGTGAGCTGCTGCACTAACCCAAGAAAAGAGAAAGTATATATAGGCATATATGTGGAAATCTACTGTCTTAAGGCGGCCTGTTTTTTCCAAGGTTGTTCGAGTTAGTTAACTCTTAAATGGCTGGGGCAAGGAATTCTGGAGATCGGCCAAGGCTGGGACTGGCTGGGAGCTGGGCGTAATCAACCTTAATGTCCTTTTTTTCCTTCGAGTGAGAGAGTTCTTTGTTTTGGATAGAATGGTGGGGGAGAAGGGGAGTTTTAACTCCAGGCTGTTTTGAGCCACGTAACTCTTGTAGTAGATTCTTACTGCTGTAGCACAGGACCACAAATTTAGTGACTTGAAACAATATGGAGGTGAGAGTATGGAATGGGCCTCGCAGGGCTAAAATCGAAGTGTCATCTGGACTGTGTTCCTTTTAGAACCTCTAGGAGAGAATTCTTCCCTTGGCCTTTTTCTGACTCTGGAGGCTGCCTGCATTCTTTCAGCGGTGGCTATTGCATCCTCAAAGCCAGTCAGGTCTTTCTCATGCTCATCACTCTGACTTAGTTTCCCTCATTATATCTCCTTCTCTTCTCTGACTCTTTCACTTATAAGCATATTTGTGGTCACATAGGACGCACCTGGATAATACAGAATTATCTCCCCAGCTCAAGATCCTTAATTTAATCACATTTAAAAAATCTCTTTTGCCACGTGAGACAATATATTCACTGACCCCAGGATAAAGACATGGATATATTTTAAGGAGTTATTCTTCCGCTTCTTGTTGTTCAGTTGCTAATTCAGGTCTAACTCTTTGTGACCCCATGGACTGAGGCATGCCAGGCCTCCCTGTGCCCCACCATCTCCCAGAGTTCACTCAAGTTCATGTCCATTGAATCAGTGCTGCCATCTAACCATCTCATCCTCATTCTTTTGCTTATCACATATCTAATGGGCTCTTAAACAATAAGATTCCTTATCCCTTTTTGACTGAAAGGGTAGCTGCTTCTAACTCAGATTCTGACACTCTCTCTCTTGGCCCAGGTGCTTAGCATATCTTCTCTGCCTTAAGTCCAGTAGAACAACACTTAATGTAATACTTTTATGGAAGAGTATATTACATTATTCCAGTATTCTTTTCTGGAAAATTTCACGGACAGAGAAGAAGCCTCACGAGCCATAGTCCATGGGTTGCAAAGAGGCATTCTCTGAGCACACAAACTATTACCTTATAGATCAGAACGAATTCTTTATGTGTGAATATATGTAGGTAATTCACACATAAGGAATTCATTCTGGTCTATAATGTAATATACTCTTTCAACCCCTGGGTTGGGAAGATCCCCTGGAGAAGGAACTGGCAACTGACTCCAGTATTTTAGCTTGGAAAATCCCATGGACAAAGGAGCCTGGTGGGCTATAATCCATGGTGTTGCAAAGAGTCGGACATGACTTAGCGACTAAAGAGCAACAAACAAATACGAGGGCAATATATATTTTTGGTTACTAAAAATGAGCTTGACTCTGCCAAATGTCACTTTACATTGTGGCGCGTATACTACTTGTTTTATACAATTACAGGATTTTAGTAATGGTTTATGAATGCTATTCTGTGTGCTATAATATTTTCCAGCTTTTGCTCCTGTGTCTTTGTACCTCTTTTTCTTTTTCCCAAGTAAAGTAGAGCAAAATTTTACAGTATTCTCTTTGGAATAGAAGATAGGGACTTTAATCACTGAGATGATGTAAACTCCCATTATCCCATTGATGTGAATATTACACCAGAATAGTTTGTAAGATACAATAAATCATCAATAAACATCATGGAGTCTGCCAGTCCTTGTGTGTTCATAGAAACAAAATGTTATTCCTGTCCTTGAGGAAACCATACTTTACAAGAAAGAGCATATACAGAAGAGAGAATTAGCAATCTGTGGGGTCAGTACTCATACCAGAAAATTAAATAACGGTGATCCAAATTTTGTTAGTAGATGACATTCAGACTTTAAACATGCAAGCAAAGATATTTCTTCAGGAGCTGGAGGTAAATGTCATTTGCTTAAGTTCACAATCGGAACAAAGAAGGTTGGCAATTACAACACATGTCAAAATAAAATTTCTAGCTTGAAAAAATTTTAATAGCTTACATATTTCTTCTTAATGTCACATTAAATTGGTGTTATTAATGAATAGAACATTAAAACTGGTATTTCAGAGATTAGAAAAGAAGTGAAAGCAATTAAAATACTTTTTTTGATTTGGGGAATTTTTGTTTATGAGATACCATTGAGTATTTGTACCCTAAAAGAATGTGGTGGACATAGGTCAGTGGGGAAATAAAAAGAAAAAACTTCTGTCTCTTGAAGAGAGATGACAGGCAGATCTATAACAATTAATTATAGTACAAAAATAATGTAAGTAATTACATCTCAGAGAAACATAGTTACCTATAGTTGTATGGAGCCAATTACATTAATTTTTAGTTATTGGGAAAGAGGGAAGAACAAGAGACTAACAGTATTTCTTAAGTGATTGTTAAGAAATTTCAGTTTTAAGAAAAATTCTCCAGTAAACATGTATTGTTATTGTGAATTTTTCTGATAGAGTTGACTCAGGTAGCTTTAGCATCACAGTCCTTCAATAGAAGACATGATTATATTTGTGACAAGGAGGCCTTGTGATTATCTCTTGCTTTTGTCTACCCAACCCAAGGTGGTTTATAGTATAACTATGGGGGAAAAATCTTACCATTTGATCAATGTAGAGTTGCTATTTCTTCATCTCAAAGGATTAAAAATTGCTTTGTGTGTATGTGGTTGAGGTTGAGTTGGGGTCCCATTATATAAGATTAAATGACTGGAGCCAGGATGAGGATGTTTGAGAACCACTGCCTTGGGTCATGAGACCTGCATCCACTTGCTGCTTTTAGCCAAGTCATGTTTTATCCCATTTGAAAGTTTGCTTGGTGATTTTAGGTGGACAGTAAAATTCAGTCGTGGTGATTCCAATCTTGTTGGGAGATGGCGAATCAGTTCTTAAAACTGTATCTATGTGTCACCAAAATAACTAAACCTATTGCCTGAATTTGTTATTTTGGCTGCATAAAGTCTCTGCAGTCAAATCCATGTTGAAAAGTAGACAACAATAAGGGCTGAAAAGAACTTTAAGGAAAATTTAAGGCAACCTTTTCATCTTGGAAATGATAACTTTTGTGATGAACTAAAGAGCCACAGAATACTTTCCTGAGGCAGTACAAAACTCCTACATGCAACAAGGTGGTTTTGACCTAAAATTTCCAAATTAGCTGTTTTATTTATTAGATTATTATTCATGGTCCTTTATGTTTTGACTGGGTCCGCTCCCAGGCTGGCAGAACTGGAGAAGCTAAAATTGACCAGTGGTTTATAGAGGCCAGTCTGTAAACTTAATAAATGGCAGGAGCTTGGGACTATTAGTACCTATGCCAGGAAAGGTGAACTTTATCTTTGCTGTAGCTGAATTCTGTGAACGCTGGTCATACCACATTGTCTTTTGTAATATGTCCAAGCTTAAACATCAAATTTTCCTTGGAAGTAATCACTCAGTCATGTCGGATTCTTTGCAACCCCATGGACTGTGTCCCTTCAGGCTCCTCTGTTCGTGGAATTCTCCAGGCATGAATACTGGAGTGGGTAGTCATTCCCTTATCCAGGGGATCTTCTTGACCCAGGGATCAAACCTGGGTCTTCTGCACTGCAGGCAGATTCTTTACCATCTGAGCCAAAGTGGAAGCCCTGTAACAGTCACAGATTCTTAATTAGCTTGGGGCTTTTATGTGTATGGTGTCAAAATTCAGTGCATAATACTAATCCATCGATACATGATCCATGGGAAGAGAAACTGACATGTTAGAAAGCAAAAGTGAATGCTAAATTGGCAATTATGTAAATTTAAAACATAACCATTTTAAGAGTCATAAGGCATTAGTGCAAGAGTTTTGTATAAGTGTTATGTTTCTGCTTTTTAAAAGGGATCTGGGGTAATTGATTTGCTTCAATTACCAGTGGTTTTCTGGGTACTCGTCTTCAACCATCTCCTGCTCTGCTTGGCTCTGCATCCTTTCTGCTCTTCAGATGAGCTTGTGGGTGTACTACTCTCTTATGTGTTTCTGTGTTAGCAGTAATTAGACTGGAACTGGGGTTTTGCAAGATACTTAGTTTCTGTTTTTTAATTTTTTTTTTGTAAAATGAGGATAATATTTGCCTTGAAGATTTATTTTAACGATGTACATAAATGTATGTAAAGTTCCTCTTGCTCAATAAATGTTCAGGAAACTAACTAAAACTATGTTCATCCAGGGAAATGTCTGTGGTTTCTCTTTGTCTTGCTTTAGGGTGGATATTCAAGAAATATTGCCAAATAAGAAACTACTCAAATGCAAACACAAGAGCACATGCTGAAACTGGCTTATAGATACAAGCCAGCTGGCTGCTCTAGACAGTCTTAGGAAGAAAGTCTCCTTCATCTAATTCATAAATGGAATAGCCAAGCTTAACTGGCCTTTTTTTTGTGTGTGTGTTTTGCTTTCTCTTTTAATTTTTGTGAGCTCTGCATTGCTACATAACTGTGACAACGTTAACCAGAGGGTACAAGAATAAAGTAAGTGGGTGGATGTTCACAGCACAGTGTTTACAACCATCTCTGTTAAAGCGTCTAGAGATGGTTCCATGTAGGAAACCCTCTGTATGGATGATGTGACCTCATCCATATATACACACACACAGAGGTATCCATATATACACACACACACAGGCTCCTTTGTCCATGGAATTCTCCAGACAAAAATACTGGAGTGGGTGGTCATTCTCTTCTCCAGGGTATATTTCCTCAGGGATGGAGCCTGGGTCTCTTGCATACAGGCAATTTCTTTACCATCTGAGCCACCAGGGAAGCCTATATAAGTATATATGGCATTTATTTCCATACTTTTGTACTCTCCCTTCATCACAGGGCTGGAAACATGAGAATCTCATTTTCCAGACTCCTTTGCTTTTGTTATTGTGGCTGTAATCTACATTACTAAAACAAACACAGGAAAGTAATGTCAGTAAAATGAACTCATCCAAGATTCTGAAGGCAGAACCGAAGCTTAGTGAGCCCTTATATGAAAAGCATAAGAATTTCTGTGCAATATAAATAATAATTTCCATAATTTATTGATTTTATAAGTTTAGAATAGTGAAGGGAGTCTTTCTACACCCCCTGTGACTTAAAGCAAGAAACACCTGCTCAGCATTTGCTGCAAAGGTTGACTCCTTTATTAGAAAGATGAATGACTTTTTGTTCCCTTTTGCTTGCTCTTTTTATGTGACATTGTTTGAGAGACTGAGCACAGTATTTTTAAACAGATGATAAGATGTCACCTTTGAGTGGCAGAAATTTAGAAGCAACGGTGGAGGGTTTCATTATGATTTCCTCCTATGAGTCCTATGATAATCTTAGCATGAAACCCCAAAGTTACTCCTCCTTGCCTTTGTGATGAAATCACACTGAAGGGCAAAATTAAGACAGTGATTGGAAGGAAAGGCGCTCACAGGAGGGTAGGACCGTAATTTTCATCTAAGGAAACAGCCCTAGACTTGCAAGAAGGGAACTGCATGTATTCCTGAGCAATGTGATGGTTCTCCCATATGGATAGCTCATTTCCAAGAAGCATTCAATCAGGTGAGCTATCAACAAGATCTGGCCTTTGATAAACACATCCATTTTAATAGCAGTTCCTGAGATGAAAGGTTCAGATTCTTTCAACTTCACGACACTCAGTTTCTGCAGCCTGCAAATATGAAATGATAACTTCCTAGTGTGCTGCCTTTAAAACCATCAAATTATGCTAGAATCATCCTTTTAGACATAAAAGGAAACGTAGGATGTTACTATTAACCCATTTCCTTTATTATTCCTAAAATGATTTAAGGCAACTGGCTATATGATGTGATGGGAAAATACTCCTTGGCCTGATGTAAACTGACAGATTCCCCAAGATAATCTTTATGGTGTCTTGCATAACGTATGAGAACGTTTTGGGAGTCCATCATTTAAAACTTGATTACAAGGGGTCATATTAAAATGGAATCTGAATAATTAATCTCCCAGTGTGGAGTTTAAGGTAGGCCTGAATTCATCCTAAAATCTAACCCCTCTTTGGACCGTTGTGGCTCTGAAGCTTACATGTATCCACAGAGTTGATATAAACCCAATTCCCTGGAAAATTAGAAGACAAGGACTCATTCTCTGTTCTTGTTACTATCTTGGTGAATTTAGCAAATGGTTGTCATTTTTCAGTGGCACAAATTTTGTAGCTAAAGGAGGATGTTATCCAATCTCTATATCACATGAATTCTAAAACTGTTTGGTGATCTGGAGGTAGGGTGGTTAAAAGGATAGTACACTTTTTCTCTAATGAAATGACCCTTAACTTGCAGAAAGGTAATTGTATTAACAGGATTACTGAATAACATGCAGTTTCTTCCCTGACCATATAGATTTCCACCTGAAACAAAAGGTGTCAGTTTTCTCTTATTGAGACATTTTTTTAGCCAATATTTTACAAGAAACTTCTGCTTTTACAAGAAATTTTTTTTTTAAAGAGTTTAGACAGCAGGAGGAGAAGGGGATGACAGAGGATGAGATGGTTATATGGCATCACCGACTCGATGGACATGAGTTTGAGCAAGCTCTGGGAGTTGGTGATGGATGGGGGGCGGGGGGTGGCATGCTGCTGTCCACGTGGTTGCAAAGAGTTGGACACGACTGAGTGACTGAACTGAACTGAAACAGCATTAAGTCACAAGAGCCAAAAGATGGAAGCAAAGCAGGTACCCGTGGGCAGATAAATGACCAAAGGAAGTGTGGTGGCTACTACAGAGAGTGGACTATTTTTCAGCGTTAGAAAGGAATGAATTCTGATGCATACTACAACATAGATGCACCCTGAGGCTACTATGCTATGTGAAATAAGCCAGTCATAGAAGGACAAATATCATATGTTCCACTTTCATAAGGTACCTAGAATAGTTCAGTTCACAGAGGTGAAAAGTAGGATAGTGATTGCTGGGGGCTGGGGAAATAGGGGGTGGGGAGTTAGTGTTTAATGGGGGTATAGCTGAAGTTTGGGAAGAGAAAAATGTTCTAGAGCTAGATAGAGGTAATGGTTATATAACAACATGCTGCCTGCACTTTAAAGCCACAGAATTATGCACTTAAAAATGGTTAAAATGGCAACATTTATGTTATATATCTTTTATCACAGTTTTAAAAATACACTTAAGAAGGAAAAGATTTTTAAAATTTCTAGGGCCTCCCTAGTGGCTTAGTAGTAAAGAATCCGCCTGCCGATGCAGGAGACATGGGTTCAGTCCCTGGTCTGGGAAATGGTTATATAACAACATGCTGCCTCACTTTAAAGCCACAGAATTATGCACTTAAAAATGGTTAAAATGGCAACATTTATGTTATATATCTTTTATCACAGTTTTAAAAATACACTTAAGAAGGAAAAGATTTTTAAAATTTCTAGGGCCTCCCTAGTGGCTTAGTAGTAAAGAATCCGCCTGCCGATGCAGGAGACATGGGTTCAGTCCCTGGTCTGGGATGATCCCATGTGCCACAGGGCGACTAAGTCCACGCATCACAACTATTGAGCCTGTGTTCTGCAGCTGGGGAGCCACAAGTACTGAACCCACATGCTGCAGCTACTGAAGCCTCCGCACCCTAGAGCCCAGGCTCTGCACCAAGACAAAAGCCCATGCAGCAGTGAAGACCCAGCACAGGCAAAAAGATTACTTTTTAAAAAGACTCTGGCTGCATCTTCATTTTCATCCCTTTTCCTAATTTAAGAAGGAGATAAATATCACTTCTCTAAAATTCTGTGTCCCCACTTCTCTAAGGCCCAATAAAATGTCACCAAAAGTGGTTTTTTAAAAAAATGCTTCTTTTAAGATGTTTCTCTTGGTAGACCATCAACTCAGACATATTTGTGTGGCCCGACTTTATAAAACCAAGTTGCATCTAGCATTTGTTTTACAATTACAAATATGGAAGGAAAAATACTGTTATCATTTTAGGAAATTGCTTTTTTGGAGATAGTGTACATGATGTTAAAGATGTGATAGTATCATGTCTTTTTTATTACTGAATATATTTTAAAATATACAGTTGGGCATCAAGTTAAAGATGTTTATGAAATATTTTCTTTTGCTAAGGTGAACCCCACCAATCAAAGATATATTTCTTGTTCCCTTATGAATATTTGACTAATCTTACTGTTCTTTTATTTTTCTGAAGTAGGCTAATAGAAGGCTTTTTAAAGTAGGCTAGTAGGCTAATGTGGCCTACTTACTTAAAGTAGGCTAATAATGCCTTCAAAAGTTGTTTATTTTTCTGTTTACTTTCTGAGATAATAACTATCATGAATACCTTTATGTGTCAAAAATTCATGCCAAAAATACTCAAGTGAGAATGATTTTTCCATTTTAAAAAAAAGTAGAGTCACAGTAATTTATCCAGTGTTTCAAAATTCAAATTACCATTCAAAAACTTGCATGAGATTTATTTTAGAAGAGTTGTCTTTCCCCACAGAATGTTGGCAAAAGGTGAGAAAATATGACTCCAAGAGCCTAGACATATTTTGACAGAATATAAAGCATCTAGAATTTTCCTTCTTAATTAGTCCATTTTTATTATGAGTCTCTTGTTAACTTTTGACAGAAGAATTTCATAAATGATTAATTCTTCCACAGATAAACTAATTTAAAATAAAACAATCATTACAGAGAATAATCAGTAACTTGTAGCATTGTGTTGAATTTAAAGATGAAAGCATTTATAATGCAAGCACAACCACACTTGGAAGTTTCAGGAAAGTTACTCGCACAAAAGTGGAATAAGCTATAAACAAGGCAAAGGCAGGGATGGGTGAGACAGAACTTTTATTGCTTTTCAAAAATTTATTTTAAAACTTCTATTTACTTTAAAATTCCTATTTTAATTTTTTATTGGACTATAGTTGTTTACAACATTGCATTTGTTTCTGGTGTATAGCCATTGTTGTTGTTCAGTCGCCCAGTTGTGTCTGACTCTTTGTGACCCCATGGACTGACCCTATGGACTGTATAGACATTACTCAGCCATTTGAAAAAATCAAAAAAACTGAAATAATGCACTTTGCAGCAACACCTAAACACTGTCATACTGAGTGAAGTAAGTCAGACAGAGAAAGACAAATATTATAAATATTATATAATATTTATATGTAGAATCTTAAAAAAATAGTACAAATGAACTTATCTATAAAATAAAAATAGTTACAGATGTAGAAAATAAACTTATGGTTATCAGGAGGTAAGGGGGGATAAATTGCAAGATTGGGATTGACATTTATACACCGCTGTACACAAAATACGGAAAAGGCAATGGCACCCCACTCCAGTACTCTTGCCTAGAAAATCCCATGGATGGAGAAGCCTGGTGGGCTGCAGTCCATGGAGTCGCTAAGAGTCGGACACGACTGAGCGACTTCACTTTCACCTTTCACTTTCATGATTGGAGAAGGAAATGGCAACCCACTCCAGTATTCTTGCCTGGAGAATCCCAGAGACAGAGGAGCCTGTTGGGCTGCCGTCTATGGGGTTGCACAGAGTCGGACACGACTGATGCGACTTAGCAGCAGCAGCAGCAGCAGCAGCAATGCACAAAATAAAAAACCAATACGCACTTACTGTACAGCTCAGAGAATTCTACTCAATACTTTATAATGGCCTATATGAGAAAAGAATCTAATAAAAGGCTAGTTATATATATATGCAAAACTTTTATTGTTAAATGCATCCTGGGCAGTGCTGACCCTGGCTTTGGAAAGATTCCTTAATTATTTTTTCCTCCCAAATCTACTGCAGAAAGGAGTTTCAGGTATTCCCAGGAAGTGGTTGGTTCAGTGAGAGTGAAACTTCATGGTGAAAAGTCCATGTAACTGGAGTACACTGAGAGTCAGAGTGGTTTGACTCTATTTTTGGGTCGGTCTGAGTGAAAGTCAAGTGCTTCTTCATGTGAGGAAAGTGAGCTCTTCTGTGGCACCTCTTATGAAAGGCAGGGATAGTGGCAGGGATGGGGCAGTGCCTCAGTCCTTTATGGGCTCACAGTCTCATCCTCATCTCCACTGGGTCCTCTGCCTGGTCTCACAGTCCTGACTTTACATCATAACACTACTTTACCTGTCTTAGAAAGTTCTCTTTGTATTATATTTTCCCATTATTGAGAAGTACCCATAATACCAACAGATCTACTACTGATTGCTTCTCATGGTGCATCTTGAATTTATTCACTTAATTATTAAGTGACCACTGTGTACTGGGTGGGCTTCACTGGTGGCTGAGATGGTAAAGAATCTGCTTCCAATGCAGGAGACCCAGGTTTGATCCCTGGGTCGGGAAGATGCCCTGGAGGAGGTCATGTCAACCAACTCCAGTATTCTTGCCTGGAGAATACCCATGGACAGAGGAGCCTCGTGGGCAACAGTCCATGGGGTTGCAAAGAGTCAGATATGACTGAGTGACTAGGCACAGCACACGGTGTACTGGGTACTATACTATACAGTGGTGAGCAAGCAGATGTGGTGATTGTTTTAATATATGTGTATGTATGGGGAGGTTGCAAGTGGCTGACAAGTGAAACAACACCCCAATGTTCATTGCAGCATTGTTTATAATTGCCAGGACATGGAAACAACCTAGATGTCCATCAGCAGATGAATGGATAAGAAAGCTGTGGTACATATACACAATGGAATATTACTCAGCCCTTAAAAAGAATAAATTTGAATCAGTTCTAATGAGATGGATGAAACTGGAGCCGATTATACAGAGTGAAGTAAGCCAGAAAGAAAAACACCAATACAGTATACTGACACATATATATGGAATTTAAAAAGATAGTAATGATGACCCTGTATGTGAGACAACTAAGAGACACAGAGGTATAGAACGGACTTTTGACATCTGAGGGAGAGGGAGAGGGAGAGGGTGGGATGATTTGGGAAAATGGCATTGAAACATGTATACTATTATGTAAGAAACTAAGTGCCAGTCTATGTTTGATACAGGATACAGGATGCTTGGGGCTGGTGCATGGGGATGATCCAGAGAGATGATATGGGGTGGGAGGTGGGAGGGGGCTTCAGGATTGGGAACTCGTGTACACCTGTGGCTGATTCATGTCAATGTATGGCGAAACCAATACAGTATTGTAATGTAGAATAAAGTAAAAATAATTTTTTTTTAACGTGAGACAACAAAAGAGACACAGAGGTATAGAACGGATTTTGGCCTCTGAGGGAGAGGAGGAGGGTGGGATGATTTGGGAGAATGGCATTGAAACATGTATACTATCGTATAAGAAACGAAGCGCGAGTCTATATTCAATACAGGATACAGGATGCTTGGTGCTGGTGCACGGGATGATCCAGAGAGATGATATGGGGTGGGAGAAGGGAGGGGGCTTCGGCATTGGGAGATCGGATACACCTGTGGCTGATTCATGTCAATGTATGCGAAAACCAATACAGTATTGTAACGTAGAATAAAGTATTTAAAAAAATAAAAATAAACATATGATGATAAAAAAAAGATGCATAATGAGCTGGATGATTTTTTCATTGGAATTTAAGAAAACTAGGGGAGAACTTTCACAAATCTATATTTATGATGCTTTTTTTTTCTCACTTGGATATTATTCTTTATTAATCCAATCATTTTAAATATCAAAGTATTCACTCCTATAAGGATGCATGTTTTCTATCAAGTTTAGAGCCCTTGACAATGTCTTTGAGCTCTATTTATATTATGCAACCAGCATGTCTTCCCCTAAAGAATACATTGCATCATCCCATATTTTAATAGAGTTATTACTGCTGATTCCCAGGAAGAAGAAATGTAATCTGACCTTTATCAACCGGCTGGACCAGCTGGACTTTCCTTACCTGTT
The DNA here is from genome assembly GCA_006408675.1 of Madoqua kirkii. Classification (NCBI taxonomy): domain Eukaryota; kingdom Metazoa; phylum Chordata; class Mammalia; order Artiodactyla; family Bovidae; genus Madoqua; species Madoqua kirkii. The sequence goes on along the minus strand of SJYC01151024.1, from coordinate 2,691 downwards.
TGCAACGCAGTGAGCAGCCGTGATCACCCACTGTGGGGAGATGATGGTCCCACCACAGATATGCTTCTGCCTTCTTTTCAAAGACACCTGAGTTGCAAAGACCTTAAATGGGAGCAGGTTAATGCCCTGGGATCCCCCTAAACCTGGAGACTGAGCGTATTCTGAAAAAGAGGCCCAGATATCTTACTCATAAATATCAGAAATCATGAACTGTGAAGTGGTAGACCAATCACATGACAGTTCAGAAAGAAGGGCAAAGCTGGACTCAGAATATTCCCACCTCTGGTCCACAAGAGAGGTAGTTAACTTGAGGCTTTAGCAAGTTGGTAGCAAAAATTGTGGGTACTTATTTATATGATAATGCTCAGCCAGTCTGTTACTCTAACAATATGAATGATATCTGTGGAGAGAGAGAGAGAGGGAGAGAGGGAGAGGGGGAGAGAGGGAGAGAGGGAGAGAGGGAGAGAAGATACAGCATAGACCAGATGAAAAACTCTGGGATAAAGACAAGGTGAGGGCTGAGGGAGTCTTCCAAAGTCTGTTCCAATTCCTCTAGGCATCCCAGAGAAATAGTTTGGATTTATTGCTTTCTTAACAGTCTTTAACTATTTAACCTTTACAATTTCTTCAATCTTATTTTTAGATCTATTTCTACAGTATATTTTCTATCATGTCCTATCCTGCTCATGATATTTGGCTTGACTCCAACATGACTTAGAGGGTAAAATAAATACTTTTACTTCCATTGTTGGAATTGGAAAAAAGCCTTTTTTTAAAATTGTTTTCTTTTAGATCAAAAATTTTTCTATGAGCAAATAAAAAAATAATACAGAGAAAAGGCTAAGAATAGAATAAAGTACAAGTAAGTAAAAATCAATGAATCATCCCTGACTATGATTTAAATGTGAACTTCTGAATTGACTGGCCAACTAACTGACCAAGTAAGAAACTGATAAACCAACTTTTCAACCAAATAATTAATTCATCAGTTAATCGAATAATAATGATTCAGCCATCAGTTCTAATGAGATGGATGAAACTGGAGCCGATTATACAGAGTGAAGTAAGCCAGAAAGAAAAACACCAATACAGTATACTGACACATATATATGGAATTTAAAAAGATAGTAATGATGACCCTGTATGTGAGACAACTAAGAGACACAGAGGTATAGAACGGACTTTTGACATCTGAGGGAGAGGGAGAGGGAGAGGGTGGGATGATTTGGGAAAATGGCATTGAAACATGTATACTATTATGTAAGAAACTAAGTGCCAGTCTATGTTTGATACAGGATACAGGATGCTTGGGGCTGGTGCATGGGGATGATCCAGAGAGATGATATGGGGTGGGAGGTGGGAGGGGGCTTCAGGATTGGGAACTCGTGTACACCTGTGGCTGATTCATGTCAATGTATGACAAAGTCAATAAGGTATTGTAACATAGAATAAAGTAAAAATAAAATTAAAAAAAAACTAAAATAAAATAAAAAAATAAATAAAGCAGAAATAGACAAAAATAAAAGATAATTTCAGGTGATGATAAATTCTATGAAAAAGTAAATCAGGGAATTGTAATGGAGAACTGAATGTTTCCTTTAGATTGGAAAGTCAGAAAGTTCTCAATATTATGCTTAAAAATGCCCTCTCTACTGAGGGTGAGGATGCACACAAGAGAGTCCACCTTGCCCACTGGATGGGGTGAGGAGAGTCAGAGTGAAACACCATACCTCAGAGTGGGTCTTGAACGCACTCTTAACTATAATCATTCGCTTGGTGTCCATCGATAGATGAAAGGATAAAGACGGATGTGGTATATACATACAATGTTACTCAGTCATAAAAAGGAACACATTTGAATTAGTGCTAATGATGTGGATGACCCTAGGGCCTGTTATACAGAGTAAAGTAAGTCAGAAAGAGGAAAACAAATATCGTATGCTAACCCATATATGTGGAATAGAGAAAGATGGTAGTGATGAACCTATTTGCAGAGCAGCAGTGGAGAGGCAGACATAGAGAGCAGACTTATGGACACAGGATGATGGGGGAAGGAGAAGGTGGGACGAACGGAGAGTAGCATGGAAACATACACTACCATATGTAAAACAGCCGGTGGGAATTTGCTGTATGACTCAAGGAACTCAAGTCAGGGCTCTGTGACAATCTAGAGGGATGCAAAAGTGTTGGGGGTGGGGGGAGAGGTTCAAGAGGGAAGGGACATATGTATACCTATGACTGACTCATGTTGATGTACAGCAGAAACCAACAAAATACTGTAAAGCAATTATCCTTCCATTAAAAATAAACAAATTTTAAAGAAAAGGAAGTGAGGAGAGGGAAGACCACTTTCTTCCTCATTCTTTCACTAGATGTCAGGCTTATCTCCCTAACTCTTCTTTTGCACTGGGCAGGAGAGTATATGACTCTATGAAGTCAAACTAGAACTGTCTCAGTGCTTATTCAAATTAGTAGGAGGGTGGTTCAGTTCAGTTCAGTTCAGTTGCTCAGTTGTCTCCAACTCTTTGTGACCCCATGAATCGCAGCACGCCAGGCCTCCCTGTCCATCACCAACTCCCGGAGTTTACTCAGACTCACGTCCATCGAGTCAGTGATGCTATCCAGCCATCTCATCCTCTGTCATTCCCTTCTCCTCCTGCCCTCAATCCCTCCCAGCATCAGAGTCTTTTC
>SJYC01151023.1:0-18137 GCA_006408675.1 Madoqua kirkii | reverse complement strand
AAAAAAAAAAAAAGACCCTGACAGGGCCACAACTCCTGCGGCATAGGCAATCATGGTCCTTAACACATGGTGCCACAAGGGTCCCCACAAGCCAAGCAGCTGTGCCAACTTCATGCTCAACTCTCACGGGGACAGAGATGTCACAGGTGAAAAAATTCTTGTGTACATGCATGCAGGGTTGCCCTGGTCATGTCCAACTCTTTGTGACCCTGTGATCCAACTCTTTGTGACTCTTTGTCACCTGCCAGGCTTCTCTGTCAGGGGAGTTCTCCAGGTGAGAATACTGGAGTGTGTTGGCCAATACTGTTTGCCATCTCTTTCTAGAACACTATATTTCCTGCTTCCCTGGCTGCCATCTCCTCTGAGTACCTGGTGCTGTCAGAACCCCTGCAACCCAAGCAGCTGCACCAACTCCACCCCTGGCCTTCACAGGGGCAAACCCAAGTTCTCCAGGGCAGCCTCAGGAGCAAATCCCAGTGGACAACCCACATGAAGTGAAAATAAAACCACAATTGAAATCCAGGGGCAGTGAGGATAATGAAGAAGACCTAAACCTTCCCACAATCACACAATCAACTAGGCAGACTCTATCTATGGAATTTATAAAAGGACACTGAGAGCTCCACAAAAGAAAATGCACTAGCTCTGATAGCTGTGGAAGTTGGAGGCAATAACACACAGGAGCAAGATTAACATCTGAGCTTCCCCCACAGCAGGTCCAGAGACCGGCAGTGTTGGAGGGCATCCTAGGGAGGTGAGGTGGACTGTGACCCCCAGTGAGGGAAAAGACTCTGACAGCAGTGACTCAAGAAGAACATTTATTAATTTTATGTTTTGACTTGTTCAGTAGATTCTTTTGGATTTGTTGTCTTTTTCCTTTTATACCCCCCTTTTGTATTTGTCAGTTTTATTGGTACTAGGAAATCTAATTAAGCTTTTGAGCTTTTTTTTTTTTTCCAGTCACATTTTTGTTGTTGTTGTTATTTGGAAGTTGGAGGCAATAACACACAGGAGCAAGATTAACATCTGAGCTTCCCCCACAGCAGGTCCAGAGACCGGCAGTGTTGGAGGGCATCCTAGGGAGGTGAGGTGGACTGTGACCCCCAGTGAGGGAAAAGACTCTGACAGCAGTGACTCAAGAAGAACATTTATTAATTTTATGTTTTGACTTGTTCAGTAGATTCTTTTGGATTTGTTGTCTTTTTCCTTTTATACCCCCCTTTTGTATTTGTCAGTTTTATTGGTACTAGGAAATCTAATTAAGCTTTTGAGCTTTTTTTTTTTTTCCAGTCACATTTTTGTTGTTGTTGTTATAAACCTCTGCCTCTATGTTGAGCATTTGCAGTTCTGTGGAGTTTTCCTTTTTTTTTTTTATCTTTCTTTAATTTTAATTTTTAACTTTTAAAACCTATTACTGTTTTTTCTACCTTTATTCCTTTGTCTTCTTATCCTACTCTTCTTTTCCTCTTGTAGTTAATCTTTAACGTATATGAATCTTCCTTTGCTACCTCTGTTTAACTTTGCACACCTGTTCTTCCTTTCATTTCTTTCTCTCCTTCCCTCTCAACATATTTGTTAGTTTTATTTTCATTGCATTATTCTCCAACTGACACCTTGCTTTAGTTTTGTTTTCCAGGTTGTACTTTGGTTACTTTTGTTCTTAACTGGTAGATAGACTTTTTGGTTTCCTTTGTTCTCCAGGTCAGTCTACTGTACTTTATTTTCATTGGACTGTTTTGACCTTGCTTATGGGTGTATATGTATATGTGTATATTCCATTATTTTAATTACTATTTGCCTGATTCTGCAACTGTCATTTCTCTGGGATTCCTCTTTGGTGTATCGGTTTGAGTTATTTGTTTTCATTTCACTTAATGCCATAACAGACCACTTGTGGAATCTTTGTTCCTGACCAGATATCAAACCCTGAGCCTTTGGAGTGGGAGCACTGACTCCAAGACCCTAGACTACCAGAGAACTAACCCTAGGGAGGATCAAATTGTGAGAACTCACACAAAGGAAACTAGTTGAATACAAGACCCAGCATCACCTAACCACCAGTAGGACCCTGTGCAGGATGCCTCATCTAAACAACAAAAACCAAAAATACAAACCTAAACATCAGCAGACAGGATTACCACCTCACTCAGCCTTGCCCATCAGATGAAAAACAAACAAACAAACAAAAAATCAAAAACAGAAAACTCAGCATAAGTCTCACCCTATATGAAGCTTACACAAACCACTGGACCATACATAGGAGAGGAGAACCCAAAAGAAAGAATCCAACCTTGAAGCCTGGGAAAACGAGACCTCAAACCCAATAAATTTTAAAAAATAATGAAAAAGCAGAGAAATACTACCCAAATGAAATAACAAACTAGAAACACAGATGTCCAAATGAATGAAGAGGAAATAGGCAAATTACTTGAAAAGGAATTCAGAATAATGATAGTAAAGATGATCAAAAACCTTGAAAACAACAAGGAGAACATGCAAGAATCAATTAACAAAGACCTAGAAGAATTAAGGAATAAACATATAGGGACAAACAAAAAAATTACTGAAATTAAAAATACTCTAGAAGGAATCAGTAGCAGAATATCTGAAGCAGAAGAATGAATCAGTGAGCTGGAAGATAAAATGGTGAAAATAACTTCTGAAGAGCAGAATAAAGTAAAACGAACAACAACAACAACTGAGGACAGTCTCAGAGACCTCTGTAACAATATCAAATGCACTAACATTCGAATTACAGGGGTCTCAGAAGATGAGAAAAATAAAGTATGAGAAAATTCTTGAAGAGATTATAGTTGAACATTTCCCCAGTGTGGAAAAGGAAATAGTCAATCAATTCCAAGAGGCACAAAGAGTCTCATACTGGATAAGCCCAAGGAGAAACACATCAAGATACATACTAACCAAACTAACAAAGACTAAACACAAGGAAAAAATATTAAAAGCAGCAAGGGAAAAACAACAAGTAACATACAAGGGAAACCTCATACGCTTAAGAGCTGATCTTTCAGTAGAAACTCTGCAGGCCAGAAGGGAAAGGCAGGATATATTTAAAGTACTGAAAAGGAAAAAATCTACCACCAAGATTACTGTATCCAGCAAGGATCTCATTCAAAATTGATGGAGAAATAAAAAGCTTTTCAGACAAGAAAAAGTTAAGAGAATTCAGTACTGCCAAACCAGCTTTACAACAAATGTTAAAGGGACTTATATAGTGAAGAAATATAAAAGAAGAAAAAAGATCTACAAAATCAAACCCAAACAATTGAGAAATGGCAATAGGAACATATATATCACTAATTACTTTAAATATAAATGGATTAAATGCTCCAACCAAAAGACACAGACTGGCTGAATGGATACAAAACAAGACCCACATATATGTTGTCTACAAGAAACCCACTTCAGATCTAAAGACACATATACACGGAGAGTGAGAGGATGGAAAAGTATATTCCATTCAAATGGGAAGCAAAAGAAAGCTGGAGTAGCAATCCTCATATCAGACAAAATAGACCTTAAAATTAAGATTACAAGAGATAAGGAAAGACACTACATAATGATCAAGGGATTAATGTAAGAGGCTGCTACTGCTGCTGCTAAGTTACTTCAGTCGTGTAAAACTCTGTGCGACCCCATAGACGGCAGCCCACCAGGCTCCCCCTTCCCTGGGATTCTCCAGGCAAGAACACTGGAGTGGGTTGCCATTTCCTTCTCCAATGCATGAAAGTGAAAGTGAAAGTGAAGTTGCTCAGTCGTGTCTGACTCTTACATACCAATCATAAATATCTATGCACCCAATGTGAAGAGTTGACTCCTTGGAAAAGACTCTGATGCTGGGAGGGATTGGGGGCAGGAGGAAAAGGGGACGACAGAGGATGAGATGGCTTGATGGCATTACCAACTCGATGGCCGTGAGTTTGAGTGAACTCCAGGAGTTGGTGATGGACAGGGAGGCCTGGTGTGCTGAGATTCATGGGGTAGCAAAGAGTTGGACATGACTGAACTGAACTGAACTGATGCACCCAATGTAGGAGCACCTCAATACATAAGACAAATACTAGCAGATATAAAAGGTGAAATTGACAGTACCACAATAATAATAGGGTACTTTAACACCCCACTCACACCAATGGAGAGATCATCAAAACAGAAAATTAATAAGTAAACACAAGTCTTAAATGATACATTGAATGAGATGAATCTCACTGATATCTTCAGGACATTCCATCCAAATACAGAAGAATACACCTTCTTCTCAAGTGCACATGGAACATTCTCCAGGATAGACAACATCTTGGGCCACAAATCAAACCTCAGTAAATATAAGAAAATTGAAATCATATCAAGCATCTTCTCTGACAACAACAACTAGAGACTAGACATCAATCACAAGAAAAAACAACCACAACAACTGTAAGAAACACAAACACATGGAGATTAAACAACACGTTTCTAAATAACCAATAGGTTACTGAAGAAATCAGAAGGGAAATAAGAAATTTCTAGAAACAAATGACAATGAAAACACTATAACTCAAAACCTATGGGATACAGCGAAAGCAGTTCTAAGAGGAAAGTTTATAGTAATACAATCCTACCTCAAGAAACAAGAAAAACATCAATAGACAACCTAGCTTTACACCTAAAACAACTGGATAAACAACAACAACAACCACAAAAAAACCCACAAAATTAGTAGAAGGAAATAAATCATAAAGAACAGAGCAAAATAAATGAAAAAAATGAAAGAAACAATAGTAAAGAAAAATAAAATTTTAATAAATTAATTTTTAAAAGTTGGTTCTTTGAGAATATAAACAAAATTGACAAACTTTTAGCCAGACTCATCAAGAAAAGAGGGAAGAATCAAATCAACAAAATTAGAAATGAAAAATGAGAGATTACAAAAGTCAATAAAGAAATAAAAAGAATTATGAGATTATTATGAACAACTATATGGCAATAAAATGGATAACCTGGAAGAAATGGCAGATTCTTAGAAAAGTTCAATCTGTTAAGACTGAACCAAGACGAAATAGAAATTATGAACAACCCAGTTACAAGCACTGAAACTGAAGCTGTAATCAAAAATATTCCAAAAAACAAAAGGCCAGGACCAGATGGCTTCACAGGATAATTCTATCACACATTTAGAGAAGAGCTAGTGCCTACTATTCTAAAACTCTTTCAAAAAATTACAGTGGAAGGAACACTTCCAAGCTCATTCTACAAGGCCACCATGACCCTGATACAAAAACCAGACAAAGACAACACAAAAAAAGAAAACTACAGGCCAGCATCACTGATGAACATAGATGCAAAATTCCTCAACAAAATTTTAGGAAACAGAATTCAACAACACATCAAAAAGCTCATTAACCATGATTAAGTTGGGTTTATTTTAGGAATGCAAGGATTCTTCAATATATGGAAATCAATCAATGCGATACACCATATTAACAAATTGAAAGATAAAAACCATATGATAATCTCAATATGTAGAAAAAGCATTTAACAAAATTCAGCACCCATTTATGATTAAGCTCTTTACATAGAAGGCATAGAAGGAATCTACCTCAACAAAGTAAAGGCCATATATGATACGCCTATAGCAAACATTATTCTCCATGGTGAAACACTGAAAGCATTTCTCCTAAGATCAGGAACAAGACAACTGTGTCCGTTTTCACCACCATTATTCAACATAGTTCTTAGAAGTCCTAGCTACAGAAATTAGAGAAGACAAAGAAAGAAAAGGAATCGAGATCAGAAAAGAAGTAAAGCTCTCACTGTTTGCAGGTGACATGATACTGTACATAGAAAACTCTAAAGATAGTATCAGAAAATTACTAAAGCAAATCAGTGAATTTAGCAAAGTTGCAGGATACAAAATCAATACACAGAAATTACTTGCATTTCTGTATACTAACAATGAAAACTCAGAAAGAGAAATTAAGGAATCAATCACATTTACCATTGCAACAAAATGAATTGAATCATTTCAGTTCAGTAGCTCAGTCATGTCTGATTCTTTGCAACCCCATGAACCACAGCACGCCAGGCCTCTTAAGGAATCAATCACATTTACCATTGCAACAAAATGAATTGAATCATTTCAGTTCAGTAGCTCAGTCATGTCTGATTCTTTGCAACCCCATGAACCACAGCACGCCAGGCCTCCCTGTCTATCAGCAACTCCCAGAGTTTACCCAAACTCATATCCATTGAGTTGGTGATGCCATCCAGCCATCTCATCCTCTGTCATCAGTTTTGCCTCCTGCCCTCAATCTTTCCTAGCATCAGGGTCTTTTCAAATGAGTCACTTCTTTACATCAGGTGGCCAAAGAATTGGAGTTTCAGCTTCAACATCAGTCTTACCAATTAACACTCAGGACTGATCTCCTTGAGGATGGGTTGGTTGGCTCTCCTTGCAATCCAAGGGACTCTCAAGAATCTTCTCCAACACCACAGCATCAAACATTCAAAGGCATCAGTTCATCGGCGTTCAGCTTTCATTATAGTCCAACTCTCACATCCATACATGACCATAGGAAAAACCATAGCCTTGACTAGACGGACCTAGTTGGCAAAGTAATGTCTCTGCTTTTTAATATGCTGTCTAGGTTGGTCCTAACTATCCTCCCAAGAAGTAAGCGTCTTTTTATTTCATGATTGCAATCACCATCTGCAGTGATTTTGGAGCCCCCCAAAATAAAGTATGTCACTATTTACATTGTTTCCCCATCTATTGCCATGAAGTGATGGCATGCCATGATCTTCGTTTTCTGAATGTTGAGCTTTAAGCCAACTTTTACACTCTCCTCTTTCACTTTCATCAAGAGGCTCTTTAGTTCTTCACTGTCTGCCATAAGGGTGGTGTCATCTGCATATCTGAGGTTATTGATATTTCTCCCAGCAACCTTGATTCCAGCTTGTGCTTCATCCAAACCAGCATTTCACATGATGAACTATGCATATAAGTTAAATAAGCAGGGTGACAATATACAGCCTTGACGTACTCCTTTTCCTATTTGGAACCAGTCTGTTGTTCCATGTCCAGTTCTAACTGTTGCTTCCTGACTTGCATACAGATTTCTCAAGAGGCAGGTCAGGTGGTCTGGTATTCCCATCTCTTTCAGAATTTTCCACAGTTTATTGTGATCCACACAGTCAAAGGCTTTGGCATAGTAAATAAAGCAGACATAGATGTTTTACTGGAACTTTCTTGCTTTTTCCATCCAGCAGATGTTGGCAATTTCATTTCTGGTTCCTCTGCCTTTTCTAAATCCAGCCTGAACATCTGGAAGTTCATGGTTTATGTATTGCTGACGCCTAGCTTGGAGTTTTGAGCATTACTCTACTAGCATGTAGATGAGTGCAACTGTGTGGTAGTTTGAGCATTCTTCAGCATTGCCTTTCTTTGTCATTGGAATAAAAACACCTTTTCCAGTCCTATGGTCATTGCTGAGTTTTCCAAATTTGCTGACATATTGAGTATGGCACTTTCACAGCATCATCTTTTAGGATTTGAAATAGCACAACAAGAATTCGTCATCTCTGCTAGCTTTGTTCATAGTGATGCTTCCTAAGGCCCACTTGACTTCACATTCCAGGATGTCTGGCTCTATGTGGGTAATCACACCATCATGATTATATGGGTCCTGAAGATCTATTTTGTACAATTCTTCTGTGTATTCTTGCCACCTCTTCTGCTTTTGTTAGGTCCATATCATTTCTAGCCTTTATCAAGCCCATCTTTGCATGAAATGTTCTCTTAGTGTCTCTAATTTTCTTGAAGAGATCTCTAGTCTTTCTGATTCTATTATTTTCCTCTATTTCTTTGCATTCATCACTGAGGAAGGCTTTCTTATCTCTGCTTGCTATCCTTGGAACTCTGCATTCAAATGGGTATATCTTTCCTTTTCTCTTTTGCTTTTCACTTCTCTTCTTTTTATGGGTATTTGTAAGACCTCCTCAGACAGCCATTTTGCTTTTTTGCATTTCTTTTTCTTGGGGATGGTCTTTATCCCTGTCTCCTGTACAATGTCAGGAACCTCTGTCCGTAGTTCATCAAGCACTCTATCTATCAGATCTAGTCCCTTAAATCTATTTCTCACTTCCACTGTAAAATCATAAGGAATTTCATTTAGGTCATACCTGAATGGTCTAGTGGTTTTCCCTACTTTCTTCAGTTTAAATCTGAATTTGGCAATAAGGAGTTCATGATCTGAGCCACAGTCAGCTCTTGGTCTTGTTTTTGCTGACTGTATGGAGCTTCTCCATCTTTGCCTGCAAAGAATATAATCAGTCTGATTTTGATGTTGACCGTCTGGTGATGTCCATGTGTAGAGTCTTCTCTTGTGTTGTTGGAAGAGGATGTTTGCTATGACCAGTGTGTTCACTTGCCAAAAGTCTATTAGCCTTTTCCTTGCTTCATTCTGTATTCCAAGGCCAAATTTGCCTGTTACTCCAGGTGTTCCTTGACTTCCTACTTTTGCATTCCAGTCTCCTATAATGAGAAGGACATCTTTTGTGTGTATTAGTTCTAAAAGGTCTTGTAGGCCTTTATAAAACCATTCAATTTCAGCTTCTTCAGCGTTACTGGTTGGGGCATAGACTTGGATTACCGTGATATTGAATGATTTGCCTTGGAAACAGATTATTCTGTCATTTTTGAGATTACACGCAAGTACTGCACTTTGGACTCTTTTGCTGAATATGATGGCTACTCCATTTCTCCTAAGAGATTCCTGCCCACAGTAGTAGATATAATGGTCATCTGAGTTAAATTCATGCATTCCAGTCCATCTTAGTTCGCTGATTCCTAGAATGTTGACGTTCAGTCTTACCATCTCCTGTTTGACCACTTCTAATTTGCCTTGATTCATGAATCTAACATTCCAGGTTCCTATGCAATATTGCTCTTTCCAGCATCAGACCTTGCTTCTTTCACCAGTCACACCCACAGCTGGGTGCTGTTTTTGCTTTGGCTCCATCTCTTCATTCTTTCTGGAGGTATTTCTCCACTCATATCCAGTAACATTTTGGGTACCTACGACCTTAGAAGTTCATCTTTCAATGTCCTATCTTTTTTATATACAGCCTTGACGTACTCCTTTTCCTATTTGGAACCAGTCTGTTGTTCCACGTCCAGTTCTAACTGTTGCTTCCTGACTTGCATACAGATTTCTCAAGAGGCAGGTCAGGTCGTCTGGTATTCCCATCTCTTGAAAAATTTTCCAGTTTATTGTGATCCACACAGGAGGGTGGTAACATAGACTAAAATATGTTAAGTAATTGCAAATTTCAGTATAATGAGGGTCTCCTACTTTGGAAAGTCACCTTTCCCTTATATTTCTATCCTTGTTTCTAAGGATCAATTTCTTGCTAGACTTCATCAGCAGGATGCAGTCCTCATTGCTTTTTCACTTAATAACCTGGAATATGTCTTATGCTTTTATTGATGACTTTATAGTTAAATAAGTCTACTTCTTCCTTCCCATAGCTTTCTGAGCTTACAGTGGTCTCCCAAAGTTCCCTAAATTTCCCTGTCCGTCTATAATCCCCCAGTCGGACACATCTGAGGTGACTTAGCAGCAGCAGCAGTGGGACTTCTAAAACCACCTGTGTAACTATCCTTCTCTATTTCTATCAAAAGGAGTAAAAATGAAAGAAACTTCGTCTAGTTAATGCACCCATTTCAGAAGTAAAGATCCAGAGGGCAGAGTTACCTAGGCTACTCAAACATGTTAGACTCAGAAGGGATAAGGTCAAGATTCCAGTCTCTGCCTAGTTATTCTTTGATCAAAAGCACTAGTTCTAGGCCCACAGTATCCAAGTCTGAGAAGCCTTGGATACAGTGATCTATCTGGCTGTGCAAGTGAGGCTATTACCAAACTAAGTATCAGGGCTAAATGATGTATTCATAAAAACACTGTGAATGGTTTGAAGACATCAAACCAATGGGCAACATCAAAATTTTCAAAGCATACCATGTCATAATTGTAAAATGGGCTTCTCTGGTGGCTCAGATGGTAAAGAGTCTGCCTGCAATGCAGAAGACTCAGGTTTGACCCCTGGGTTGGGAAGATCTAGAGAAGGGAATCTCTACCCATTCCAGTATTCTTGCCTGGGAAATCCCATGGACAGAGGACACTGGCCAGCTACAGTCCATGGGGTCTCAAAAGAGTTGGACACGACTCAGTGACAAACACTTCACTCTCATTCGTGGAAAAATATCTGAAAAGTTGTAAAGTGGGGCTAACGCAGGCTTTGAAATCCAAGCCAGGCTTTTTCAATGGTTGACATACAATGAAGCTAAGTAGACAGTCTAAAGAAAAACTTTTTTAGATAGTTAGATTTTAAAAAATCTGCCAAAGGTCACCTAGCCCCTCCCTTCTTTTCTAGGAAGGAATGTGCCTAAATTTTCCCAGAAAGATGGGCGTTCCCCTCAGAGAAATAGATTGCTCAACCTTGCTTGGTGGCAGCCAATTCCAAAGAGTCACAAAAATTAGGACAGGATTTTTTTTTCATATTTTACCAAAAGGATTGCATAGAAATTCAAAGCTCTGCACAATGGTCTGTGCTTCACAGTGGTAGAAAAAGATCCAGAAATTGCTGCTGCTTGATTGGTGTGACAGTCCCCTTAAGACTCTGACAAGACACCTAGAGTGTACCTTGACATGTGACTATGGAGCATGGCTTGGTAGAGCATGGGAAGGTGCTTCTCCTCATTAGTCTTCCAGCTTGAATCTGGTTTAAGGGACTACAATCAAAATTGTCTATATAAAACCAGGCAATAGACTACCTACTTTAAAAGGGAGCTAAGGGCTTCCTAGGTAGCACAAGTTAGTGGTAAGGAACCCACCTGCCAATTCAGGAGACTCAAGAGACTTGGGTTTGATACCTGGGTCGGGAAGATCCCTTGGAGCAAGGCATGTCAACCCTCTCCAGTATTCTTGCCTGGAGAATCCCATGGACAGAGGAGCCTGGTGGCCTACAGTCCATAGAGTTGCAAGGAGTTGGACATGCCTGAAGCAACTTAGCACTGTGTCTACTGTAAGGGGACAAAATGACAATTGAAGGGTTAGAAAATAAGATTTATGAAGGAAAATTGAAGAAGAAGGGGAATGATGATGAAGTTTGAAGGGATCAGATCCAACATTGGTGCTTGATCCTGTTTTCTCCTCATCCCTGGGCAAGACCTCAGTATCCCTTTGAAAATCCTCTGAAGTGCTTCCAAAATCTGTTCAAGCTCCATCCAGTTCCTATTCTTATTCTGAACTTCCTTCTTCTGGTATTCCTCCTCCCTTCCTCCCCAATTTCTTTATACCTAGTTTTTTTCTGCCTACCCAAGCCTTTAGTTAATTATTTTATTAAGCTGTGCATTTTCTGGGTCTCCACCCTTTTTCTTGACAAGTATTTACCACTCCCATCTAGTGATTAACCAAAGGAAGACTTCCTGGTTTCTGGCACACAGCTTTGCCTACTAAATTTTTTTTTGAATTGAATATTCATAGTATCTTTGCCAGGGCTATATTATATTGGTCTGGAGCTTTGTGAATGAGTGACAGATAATGGGAGAAAATAGTAGGTGTCTATATTCACACCAGTTCCCAGCAGCTTGGTTTCCTATTCCAGCACATGTTGGCGAAGACCTATAAAAGAACATTAATTTTCTCAGACTGGTGTATTAGTTGGAACAGGCCAACTACTATAATACAGAACTGTAATGTTTCAAAGTTTAAAATTTGGATTACAAATCCAAAATAAAGTTTATTTGTCACACATATTAAAGCCTTCACCTGGTTGGGCTGGGTCTACTGGGCAGGTTTCCTCCAAGCAGCAATGTAGGCATTAGATCTTTTTCTTTCTTCTTAGACCTCTCTGTTCACTAGGTGCAAGGGGAAAAGAGAGAGAGTACTGTATATGTGAGCCCAGAAAGTCATATACATTTCTATTCATACACTATTACCATCATATTCCATTGACCAACACCCAGTAACAGGGCTCTATTCAACTGCAAAGCCAGCTGTGACATGTTGCCCAGAAGTGTGCTTGGGGAGAACGGAAAATTCACTTGGTGAACAACTGACTAGCTGTTGGCATGGATGCAGTGAATGAGTCTTTGTTTCTATTAATCACAAATGGCTTTAACTAAAAGCTAAGAAAAAATATTGCCGTCTCAAAGGGTACATACAAAGTCCTCAAAGATCCCTTCAGGTGGGAAACTACTATACTTTGACACATCAAGTTATAAAAATGAAGTGAAATGCTATATTAAAGTCTCAGTTCAGTTCAGTCACTCAGTCGTGTCCGACTCTTTGCGACCCCATGAACTGCAGCACACCAGGCCTCCCTGTCCATTACCAGCTCCCGGAGTTCACTCAAACTCACATCCATCAGATCAGTGATGCCATCCAGCCATCTCATCCTCTGTCGTCCCCTTCTCCTCCTGCCCCCAATCCCTCCCAGCATCAGAGTCTTTTCCAATGAGTCAACTCTTCACATGAGGTGGCCAAAGTACTGGAGTTTCAGCTTTAGAATCATTCCTTCCAAAGAAATCCCTGGGCTGATCTCCTTCAGAATGGACTGGTTGGATCTCCTTGCAGTCCAAGGGACTCTCAAGAGTCTTCTCCAACACCACAGTTCAAAAGCATCAATTCTTCGGCACTCAGCTTTCTTCACAGTCCAACTCTCACATCCATACATGACCACTGGAAAAACCAGAGCCTTGACTAGACAGACCTACTGAAGGTTCAAATATACGTGGTTGATATACCAGAATTGTGACTCTGCCAGTATAGTACATTTTTCTCTTGGCAAAATAATGATCAGTGTTTTAGTGGACATTGAAGACAGTTTGATCATGCTTTGTCATTTTTTGCAAGATGTTTCTCATTTATCCATTTTTCATATTTTCAAAGGAAAAAAATGTTTATTTGCTAATGTGTGCAATCATGAAAGAATGAATAAACAGAGAGAGAGAGAAAGAAAGAAGGGAGAATTTTCCTTATATACTAAGTAGAATATAAACACCCCTACATTCACCTTCTTGTCTTTTGTGCTGTTTATTTATTCTATTCATACACTATTACCATTCATATTCCATTGACCAACACCCAGTAACAGGGCTCTATTCAACTGCAAAGCCAGCTGTGACATGTTGCCCAGAAGTGTGCTTGGGGAGAACGGAAAATTCACTTGGTGAACAACTGACTAGCTGTTGGCATGGATGCAGTGAATGAGTCTTTGTTTCTATTAATCACAAATGGCTTTAACTAAAAGCTAAGAAAAAATATTGCCGTCTCAAAGGGTACATACAAAGTCCTCAAAGATCCCTTCAGGTGGGAAACTACTATACTTTGACACATCAAGTTATAAAAATGAAGTGAAATGCTATATTAAAGTCTCAGTTCAGTTCAGTCACTCAGTCGTGTCCGACTCTTTGCGACCCCATGAACTGCAGCACACCAGGCCTCCCTGTCCATTACCAGCTCCCGGAGTTCACTCAAACTCACATCCATCAGATCAGTGATGCCATCCAGCCATCTCATCCTCTGTCGTCCCCTTCTCCTCCTGCCCCCAATCCCTCCCAGCATCAGAGTCTTTTCCAATGAGTCAACTCTTCACGTGAGGTGGCCAAAGTACTGGAGTTTCAGCTTTAGAATCATTCCTTCCAAAGAAATCCCTGGGCTGATCTCCTTCAGAATGGACTGGTTGGATCTCCTTGCAGTCCAAGGGACTCTCAAGAGTCTTCTCCAACACCACAGTTCAAAAGCATCAATTCTTCGGCACTCAGCTTTCTTCACAGTCCAACTCTCACATCCATACATGACCACTGGAAAAACCAGAGCCTTGACTAGACAGACCTACTGAAGGTTCAAATATACGTGGTTGATATACCAGAATTGTGACTCTGCCAGTATAGTACATTTTTCTCTTGGCAAAATAATGATCAGTGTTTTAGTGGACATTGAAGACAGTTTGATCATGCTTTGTCATTTTTTGCAAGATGTTTCTCATTTATCCATTTTTCATATTTTCAAAGGAAAAAAATGTTTATTTGCTAATGTGTGCAATCATGAAAGAATGAATAAACAGAGAGAGAGAAAGAAAGAAGGGAGAATTTTCCTTATATACTAAGTAGAATATAAACACCCCTACATTCACCTTCTTGTCTTTTGTGCTGTTTATTTCTTTAGGGCTGCACTGGGTCTTGGTTGTCATGCTTGGGCTTTTCTCTAGTTGCAGTGCATGGGCTTCTCATTGTGGTGGAGTCTTCCCTTGTTGCCGAGCATGGGCTGGAGGGCTCTTGGGCTTCGGTAGTTCTGGTACACGGATTCAGTTGCCCCAAGGCATGTGGAATCTTCCTGGAAAGGGGATCAAACCCATGTCCCCTTCACTGGCAGGTGCATTCTTAACAACTAGACCATGAGGGAAGTCTTCCATACTTATGACCATTTTCTGCACTGTTCTGTTGAACAATGGATCCCATTAAATTTTAAGATCTTCCTCTGAACTGTGAAAAACAGGCAGAATTTCATTTCAGGGTTTGTTTTGGCACCAGGTTTGGTGATTTTTCTTTTCTTTCAGTTCTATCAGATTATCCCTACATCTATCAGCATTCATTACTAATACAGGAGTATATCAGCTTCTGGGCAGAGTACATGTGAAAGATAGAAGTGCAAGCAGTTTCACAAATACCATAACCTGGAGGAGGTTTGGGAAGAAAAGCAGAGCCTGGAGAGAATAAGTGGAAACATAGCTACAAATAGAGCTATAAACTGGATAAAAGATCAAAGAGGCCAACTTTTCCCTAAAACATAGAACTTTATGAAACCCTCATTGTGGGAGCTCTATGGCCCATTCCAATGGTATCATTATGTGTAAAGACAGAAGAGACTGGAAGGGCTTCCAAAGAGAACCACTGGGAAGATTTGGTTTTGAAAATTCTCTCTATAGTCAAGAATCCAGAGCTTAATGGCTTTCCATATAGTCATTCTCTCCTTCCTTCCTTCCTTTTGTAGAGCATACTTGCAATATGAGAGATGCTGTGCTAGACATGACTCGGTCCATACAGCCTGTGGAGGAGTAATAAGTTAATATTGTCCAACAGCTCAAAACTTGGAGGTTCATTGGTGCAGAAGTTGACTAGCTTGTGCATCTAGACACGGCAACCAGAGGCAGCACCAACACCTGTGAACAAGGTGGAAACCATCCTTGGAAGTGCTGGGTCTTCTCGCCTCTGGCTGGGGGATTAAATTGCATTAGAAGCGAAGTGCTCAGGCAAGTGTGTTTGCTGAGTCCCACCCCTGGCTTACCTTCTATCTTTGCAGTCTCGTTCATTGGGTCAACATTCACTGAATTACAAATGTATAAGACAGTCCAGGCTGGAGGAAGGCACGGCAACCCACTCCAGTATTCTTGCCTGGAGAGTCCCATGGACAGAGGAGCCTAGGAGGCTATAGTCCACGGGGTCCAGGACAAATGAATGGTGAATGAGACACCATCCAGTGTTTTAGGACTTTATCGTAACCATAC
Source organism: Madoqua kirkii (assembly GCA_006408675.1). Taxonomy (NCBI): domain Eukaryota; kingdom Metazoa; phylum Chordata; class Mammalia; order Artiodactyla; family Bovidae; genus Madoqua; species Madoqua kirkii. The sequence goes on along the minus strand of SJYC01151023.1, from coordinate 2,573 downwards.
GATATACAGGGCCATCTGAAAGATACAGTTATAAGCTACAGGGGTGCATATCTCTCCTGGTGAGACCAGAGAAGCTTCAGAGAAGAATCTCTAGAATCTATTTCATTGCATGTTTTAACTGGGTGCCCCAAGTCGCAAATGTACATGTACTTTAGCATCTGAACTTTTAACTTACATGTGACTGACTGAGTTTACAACCTGTCCTGAAATTTACACAGTATAGGCTAGATTCTTTGCCTTCAATAGTAACCAGATATACAGAACCTCTTTGGTGCTCAGGACCTATGTAGCTTATGAAGACCTCCTCAGGAATTAAAAAAATCGCTATTCCAAATTCCCCTGCCTCTTACAGTTAAGTAGAATAACTCTAGTGATTCCATGTGGCCAAATATTTAAGGCCTGCCTGATTGTATTGTGTATGTGCTAAGTAGCTTCAGGCATGTCTGACTCTTTGTGACCCCATGGACTATAGCCTTCCAGGCTCCTCTGTTCATGGGATTCTCCTGGCAAGAATATTACAGTGGGTTGCTGCGCCCTCCTCCAGGGACCTTCTTGACCCAGGGATCAAACTTGCGTCTCTTGTATTGCAAGCGGATTCTTTTACCACTGAGCCACCAGGGAATCCCATCTGATTCTACTGCTGCCTTGCAAACACGCTCTGTAGAAGGAAAGGAAAGGCAAACCCAAGGTCATATAGATTATCTTTTTCCACTTAGATATTTAGAGAGGAGTTTAGAATACAATATACTCAGAAGACCCATTGTAAGATGGTTTCCATTAGACCAAATGATTTGTTTTTCTATGCACTCATCTGAAAAGTACATATTTCCTAACAAAAATATAAGTAAATATGTTCAGTATATTACAGCTCTCTTTTTGGACAGATGGTAAGAAAAACTGTCTTGGACCTAAGCATCACACTTATTCCTTTTTACTGTCAGCAAGTTAGGATTAGTCATCTCTCTCTGAAGGAATAAGGATGTGGTTAGTTCCCACTGTCTCAACTTCAAGTGTCTAAAACTTTTTCCTGCAAGGATCCAGGGTGCTGTCCCGGGAAATCCCAACACCTGCTGGCTGACCCCTGCTTCAGAAAAGCAAACATGTTCTGTCCTTATTTATTCCATTCATACCTAGAATCCCCAGACATTCTTTGGTTACTTTTAACATTTGCAAACTATAATTTATCATCACAGTTGCATGGTCAGCTGAACAGTCACTGATATGGAAAAAGCCTCTTGTATGTAATATCACAGTGTAAAGACTTTTGTTGTCACTTTAAAATGGTTAAGAGAAAAATTAGAGACTAGAAATAATGGAAAACAATCTATGCTGATAACCTTAAAATACTTCTTATCTGTAAGGTCTAGGATTATGCTTAGAATTAATTCCTGTTCATTATGCTTAGAATTATGCTTAGAATTAATTCCTGTTCGCATCCTCCTCACTCCTAGACCTATTCTCCTTTTGGAAAGATTTTTTTAAAGAATAAGAACTGACCTAGTGAAGTGGATGTACCTAGCATGAAGTAAGTCAGAAAGATAAAAACAAATAGCATATATTAAGGCAGACATATGGGCTCTAGAGTGGTACTGATGAACCCATTTGTAATGTAGTAAGTAATAAGGGTTTCACCTCTGAATATTCACTGGAAGGACTGATACTGAAGCTGAAGCTCCAATACTTTGGCCACCTGATTAGAAGAGACGACTCATTGGAAAAGACTCTGATGCTGGGAATGACTGAAAGCAAAAGGCAAAAGGGCGGCAGAGGATGAGACGGCTAGACAGCATCACCAACTCAATGGACACGAATTGTGCAAACTTCAGGAGATGGTGAAGGACAGGGAAGCCTGGGGTGCTACAGTCTATGGGATTGCAAAGAGTTGGACATGACCGAGCGACTGAGCAGCAAGAGAGGAGCAGACACAGAACAGACTTGCGGACACAGGAAACGGGAGTGCAACGAGTGGAGAGAGCGGCACTGAGACATCTTCATTCAGTTCAGTTCAGTCGCTCAGTCGTGTCCGACTGCAACCCCATGAATTGCAGCATACTAGGCCTCCCTGTTCATCACCATCTCTCAGAGTTCACTCAGACTCAACGTCCATCGAGTCAGTGATGCCATCCAGCCATCTCATCCTCTGTCATTCCCTTCTCCTCCTGCCCCCAATCCCTCCCAGCATCAGAGTCTTTTCCAGTGATTCAACTCTTTGCATGAGGTGGCCAAAGTACTGAAGTTTCAGCTTTAGCATCATTCCTTCCAAAGATATCCCAGGGTTGATTCCCTTGCAGTCCAAGGGACTCTCAAGAGTCTTCTCCAACACTGCAGTTCAAAAGCATCAATTCTTCAGCACTCAGCCTTCTTCACAGTCCAACTCTCACATCCAGACATGACCACAGGAAAAACCATAGCCTTGACTAGACGGACCTTAGTTGGCAAAGTACTGTCTCTGCTTTTGAATATGCTATCTAGGTTGGTTATAACTTTTCTTCCAAGGAGTAAGTATCTTTTAATTTCATGGCTGCAGTCACCATCTGCACTGATTTTGGAGCCCCCCAAAATAAAGTCTGACA
>SJYC01151022.1:0-15385 GCA_006408675.1 Madoqua kirkii | reverse complement strand
GCTCTGTGACAACCTAGAGGGCCAGGGTGGGGTGGGAGGTGGGAGGGAAGTTCAAGAAGGAGAGAACATATGTATACCTATGGCTGATTCATGTTGATGTATGGCAGAAAGCAACACAACACTGAAAAGTAATTATCCTTCAATTAAAAGTAAACAAATTTTTAAAAAGAATTAAAAAAGAACTGAGCGCTTCAGTGTCTGTCACCATTTTATCTGCATTTTCACACACGTTTTAGCAATTTCATGAGTCATTTTTTCCTCACTTCTCACAAATAGCATGAGTTAAATGGAGCTATGCGAATTTTTTTTTTAGAGTAATAATTTTGATTTTGGAATCCAAAATGACATCACTTACATTAAGACACACACAGCTGCCTATGAATGTTCTGTAAAGCCAATAACAGTGATTTGTGTTTTGTTGTGTTAGCCTTGATCCTTTGCTGTTTGGGAAGCAGTGTTAAATCAGAGGGGATTGGGGGACTGACCCCATCACATCACAGGTGCTGATTCACTGTCCACTGTCCTCCAACTTCCTTTCCGAAGGCACGGGGCAGACAGAGAACTGTCATCACCCTGCCATGGAAATGTGGGCAAGTGAAAATCCTTGCAGGCTCGTGTGATATTTTTACTGCTGTCTCCTCGTGTCCCTTTAATAGCATGTTAATGCAATCAAGAAGATACTTTGTCTCCCCGCCCCCGCCCGCAGCTAAACAATCAAACACTTAAAATTCTGCAAAACAGCTTTCATTTTAAGGTTCTGAGCCAGGGACTTGCCTGCTACATTACCCAGTGTTTTGACTGCCCCCTAGTGGCTATTTGGAATAATATTCTCTTTCAAGAAGAGAATTTGTCTTTTTGTTTCTTTACGGAGTCTCACAGAAAAACCGGTGTTGCTGGGAGTGGTCCTGGAAGAACGCTATGCTTTCCTCTTTGAAAAGAACAAAAATAAGGATGGATTTTAATCTCTAATTTGTATTTCCTTTGCTGCAGTCTGAAAAATTCAACCTCTAAAGTGTTAAGTAAATTAATCCGTGTCTGTTCAGCCCACGTCAGCGAAGGCGATAATTTAAGAATAGTCATTCTTTGAGGAACAAACTGCTTTTGTCTGCGCCACTCAGTTTAAGGGAAAACCACCTCTGGAATGTTATCCAAGCTCTTCATACTCTACACGATTTCTGCTGCCCCTCTAATTATCAGCCAGGACGCTGATTTGTAATCACCGGCTTTCAATAACTTAAATAGGTAGTTTTTCAGCCAAGTATTTTTATTCAAAACGGGACAAAAGCTAAAATTGCATGTTGATTTTATCCAGAAGCTGTCGTCTTTTAGGATGTGCCAACTGATGCAGAGCAGTTGTTCATTTTCTTATGACATGTCGGAAGCACTTGCTTTATGAATCTAACCAGCAATCTACCTCAAAGTCTACAATTTATATATCAGCTCAGTTGCTTGCCAGAACCAGCATGCAGGGAATTTCAAGATTTAATTCAGTGTACCGAATCATCAAACATAACCACACCCAAGCTCTGTTATTCTTCAGAGACTTTAAAGATTAGCTTTTCACTGTCTATTTGAATTTCAGAGAAAATCGTCTTGCTAGTTACATTTTTCACTAGTTATTACAAAGATTATTCTGAATAAATTTGTCCGTGTGAATGACACTACCACTTACTGTTTCTGTAAAGACCCTAAAAGTCTTTTGTCTAAATTTTATTTTATACTGTTATGTATACAATGGACCCATTTCTTAATCTCAAAAAAAAAATTGAATCAGAATCCAGATTCCTTAAGAAAAAAATTTCTCGTTTCAAACTTTCTTTTTTAGTCCAATAATTTTGGTCTTCTGGGCCAGAAAAAGGTCACTCTGAAAAGTCCCAAAGCTGCAAAATTGCAAAACTGAGAAGCTAGGTTAAAGGTCTTCTGTTTTGTGAAATGTGCTGGATTTTGCCACGTTTCAGGTTTTGTGTTGAAAAATTGTGTTTTCCTTTGTCTGGGTCCTTGTTGAAGACACATCTCTGAAGTGAGTAATTGCTGTTAGCAAAGGCAAATAGAAACAGTTGCCTCACTGCAGCTCAGCTTTTCCAGTTCCCAGGAGGCCCCCTCCCCCTTCCTTACTGTGGCTTTTCAAAGTCTTCATTCCCCTCTTCGAACCCTCCCCTGAACTCCCTACACTCACTGTCAGCAGATTACCTTGGCCGTTACCTCACAGAGCAAATAGACTGTATTTACAGGAACTCCTTCAAGTTCCTTCCAGTGAGCAGACACACCAGCCTCTGCCGTCTCGGAGTGGAGTTGGGGAGGAGGGCAAGGAGGCTGGTTTTCCAAGACCCGTCCCTCCCCCTCAGTCCTCTTTCCTCAGGGCCCTTGCTCAAACCTGTCTCTGCTCTCTTGATACATCTCCAGTCTCTACTCTGCATCGACTCCATTCTCTCAGCATGTAGACCTGACACCATCTCTCCCAGAGGATTGACTTAGGGCCCAGGAAAGTCCAAGCAACGGCGCCCCGCTTCCTCCTGAACACGGAGGCCACAGGCGCCGCCTCTGACACAAGCTGCCCTGTCTTCAGTGCCGTGGCCCCACCACCCTGGCCTCAGGGAACTGGATTACGATGGGGGCTGCAGTCTAAGGCAGCAGATGTAAAGGCTGTGGGCTTCCGTGGCGGCTCAGATGGCAGAGAATCCGCCTGCGGTGTGGGAGACCTGGGTTTGCTATCTGGGTTGGGAAGATCCCCTGAAGAAGGGAGCAGCTACACAATCCAGTATTCTTGCCTGGAGAATTCCATGGACAGAGGAGTCTGGGGGTCACAAAGAGTTGGACACTATTGAGCGACTTCCAAAAAAAAAAAGGCTGTTACTGTAAGGCCGGACTCCGGGGCCATGATGGGCCCCAGATCCCGGGGACCAATGACAGCACACTTCCGCCAGCTAAAGCCGCCCCACCCCAGCCACGTAGAAGGACCTATCAGCCCGCGACGCCTGGGCCTGGCGACCTATCCGAACCCCCGCCCATTAACCTGACCATCCCTCGAATGTATAAAAGCCACCCCAACAGGCTCTGGGTCCGGACTTCCTCGACCTGCCTCCGACGGGCCTGGGAACCCCATCCAGTAGCGCTTCGCCATTAAAAAGCCTGTTAGGCACTTTTTGGGTGTCCTGGTCGTCTTTTTACCTAACAGTTACCAAAGGCAGCTCAAATGTGAGAGCCAAAATTACACGGTGTCTGAGTCCTGTTTGAATCTCTGTTTGCAAGCGGTAGAAAATGATCCTGCCTAATTTAACCTCTGCAGGATATTCACTGGAAGGATGTCCCTGGTTCACACATCAATGGGGGTCTGGAGGACCTGACTTAGAAAAGAGGCAAAAGCCAAGGAGCTCCAAAGAGCTCTGCTGTGAAGAGTGCAGCGAGTGTAGCACAGGGAGAGAATGTTCTGCTGGCAGCTTCTGCTGCTCCTCCGAGGCAGTGGTCTGCAGCTGTGTTCGCAGCTGTCTTGTCTGACTGGCTTAGGCTGAATGGAAGACTTGCTCTGTAAGTGGGCTGGGTGGGAAGAGAGCACATTGGCTCATTGGCTACTGTGTGGGAAGCGGGTTCTGTCCTTACAACTATGCATAATAGGAGATTCCACACCCCCCCCCCAAAAGGGGATTGGATTGCTCCCAGGAGTTGGGTGCTGGACAACCCAAAGCAACAGATGGTGACTCTAGTTGGTTCTCTAACACAGTTGGTACCGAGTCTGAATTTGTACTGCTAGCCACATGATGCGCCAAAAAACTGAGAGATGAGCTACTAGGGCAAGCAGAAGGACTTTACTTGGGAATCCAGCCGACCGAAAAGATGGTAGACTTATGTCCCAAAGAATAATCTTAGGTGAGTTATAATTTGGGCTTCCTTTATATGAAAAGGAGAAGAGGTGTGGCTGATTGTTATAAATTTCCTGATGATGGAATCCTCTGTTCTTGCAGCTGTCCACATAGGTTTGGTGTTTATAGTGTTTCTATAAACTTCTGTCAAGACAAATGTTGTTGTCTGTTCTGCAAATTTTTTTAATCTCTGTATGAATGGGGAAGTATTATGCCTTCAGAGGTCAGAGCCCTGAGAATAGGCTATGCTGTATATTTCAGACTAGAGGGAATATTGTTTTATAAAGGTGCAGCGCCACCATGACTAAGCACCAGCAACAGAGCACAAAGGTTGGAGCTAAAGGAATAGAACCAATATGGAGTCAGGTTTGTTCTTGCCACACAATGAGATGCTCTCCTGAAGAGCATGAATGGGAGACACATATAACAGAGAAATAGAAAGCAGGGGAAAGGGAGAAGCAATAGCAGAGAGAGACAAAGATGAGATAAGACTCAAAGAGACAGTGGGGCTTAGAGAAGTATCATGAAAGTATCAGGAGGTGGAGACGACTGGTGACCACAGGTGCTGGGACGCTGGAGCTGGCTCAGTTCTGGAAGAGCAAGTGGTGTTTCCTAGCTCACAGGCTTTGGAGTCAGAGTATCATGGGTGTCCCTGAGATTCAAACCTCAGCTTAACTGGGTGACCTTGGACATGTTTTTTAACTTACTTTCCTCATTGGTAAAAATTGTTCCAACATCATTTAGGTGAAACAACAGAATGATAATGTATATAATGACAATGCATATGCTGAGCATAGTTATGGCATATTATATGTCACCTATTACTATTATTATTTTATGTCTCCCATGATTTTTTTTCAAATGCTATTCTATTCCTTTATCATCACAGGAAATTCTACCTCACCTTTCAAGATCCAGCTCAAATGTTACCATCTCTGCAAACCCATCCCTGAATTTTCCTCTTGCCCTATTTGGGACAAATAATTCAGGTCAGCACTTATTGAGTGACTTCCATATGCAAGATGTACTATTTTTCAAAATACTAGAAAAATCAAAGATGTCAGAGACACAGTTTGATTACTCAGCAGCCTACAATGTAAAGGGAGAAGCAAAGGCATAAAAACACAACTTTAATATAGTCCAGTAAAAACCATGATAGATTTTGCTTTCTATTTTCTTCCACTCGAGTCATATATCTACTGCAGCAATTTTGCCCTTATGATCCAGTTATTTCCATGGCTACCTCTCACAGTAGGCTGTACACTTTTAAAACTCAAGAATATATCTTCTCTCTAAAATACTAGGCACTCAATATATTTTTAGAATAAAGTATGATTCCATTATGTATTCAACCAAAACCTTATTTATTTTCAGACATGCCATTTCCAATGGGTTATTACTATTTAAAAGTTTTATTCTGAACATTCACAAGTTATTTCCTGACCCAAAGTGAAGATTTAGTCTCTGTTCAATGTCATCACGTCTAATCTGGTTGACATCTGAATAGAGGGAGGGAGATGGGTCTGAGATCACCAGGCTGAAATTTGGAATAAAACACCCATTTGAAGATAAAGCTTCAGGTTTGGAGAGCCATGAGGGGGAAAAGTAGGGCTAGGAGAGCAGGGAGAGACAGAGATGGAGCTGGAGAGACACATGACGGGTGGGATTAGTTCAGGGAGGAGGAGGGAGAAAGGGGAGACACTCAGAGGCATCCACCATGTGTGAGAAGGAAGAGAGCCCCAGTGTGATCAGAGCAGAAACAGGCAGAGAATAGGATCCAGAAAGGTAATGAGGATGATGGAGAAGGATTTTGATAATTTATTGGGGAGTTGTGTGAAACACTGGCATGTCTAACAAAGGTGTGAAAAGGTTGGATGAATTACCTAATTGTAACAAGAAAGGATGTATGGAAGTATCAAAATAGTGGTCCCTGGTGTCAGGTGGGAGACTCATCACCCCAGCTCCAGGTGAGTCAGGATGAGTGGACTAGAGAGGGATGAGGACCCATGTAGTAGGGCTCAATTGTAGTGTTCCTCGTCCAAGTGAGACAGATAACCAAAATATGTCTGGCTCCTCTAGTCATTCATGGGATCATTCACCTATTGGAAATGTCATTTTCTCTGCTTTTGACTTGCTGGACCAATTTTGTCAATGGCAATTTCTTTCATCTCTGGTCTTCTTAACCACAATCTGTGTTAATGGCCAAACACTATTTGAAAACATCTTAAAGCATTATAGAAGTCCTGAATGACCATTTTTTCCTTATGTGACTTAGACTTGGTAACTTTACAATTTTGTTTTATCTTCTTTGGCTGATTACCTTGATCAATTAAGCCAAATGGAAACAGAGCCCACTTAGGTGGGAGCAGAGCATGGGCAAACAGACTTTGCCAGGGAGAGCTGACACTCTTTTATGGCTGCAAAGTGAGAGCCAAAGTGTCAGTTGCTCAATTGTGGCTCTTTGTGACCCCATGGGCTGTAGCCCTCCAGACTCCTCTGTCTATAGAGTTCTCCAGGCAAAAATACTGGAGTGGGTAGCCATTCCCTTCTCCAGGAGATCTTCCCAACCCAGGGATCAAACCTGGGTCTCCTGCATTGCAGCAGATTCTTTACCATCTGAGCCACCAGGGAAGCCCCAGGGATGCAGAAGACACTGTTCAATTTCTTCATTTTGTAAATGTGCAAACTGAACTCAAAGAGGTCACATGATGTGCCAAACCATTCCATAGGAGTGGAAATAGGAGGATGTATTTCCTTTCCTAGTTGAATCATTATAGAATCATCGATATTTTTTAGAGACAGTTGAAAAAAAAAATCTATTCTCTAGTACTGGGTAAGCGGAGGAGAAATCTTTAAAAATTTAAATCAGATTTTATTTACATGTCATTCATGAATAATCTCCATTCCAAGAAATGTAGGGTCTATTTTGAGGATCAGTGGGGAATTTGAGGAAGACAATGAAATCATCAGATTTGTACTTTAGGAAGCTATTCTGGCAGGAGTATTTTTCAGTACAGGAAAGTGTTAGAAAACTATATCTATCAAAAACTTTTCACTGTTTTTTTTTTAAATTAATACAAGCCAATTCTTTTGGCATGATTCATGTCTTGGACGTGTACAATAAATATATTACCTTTTTGCTATTGTCATATTCTTTCCAGATTTGCCCATATGTGTCTCCTTGAACTGACTTGGTTCAGATAGTTGAAACTTTTGTCTGAGTTGCTTATAACAGTGATGACCCGTTTGGTGTCATCTATGATCGATGTTCTTTTATTTAGAACCCTGTGTAATATGGAGTATTATTACAAGTTGCAGTCATCAGTGGAGGCTCTCTAGGAACCCACTTCAAAGCTGGAGTGTGATATATCCTATACTTACATACTATTTAACTCACTGCTTTAGAATGAAACATTGCTGTTTGATTTATGAGGTCTGGGACCTTAGTTCATTTATTAACTGTGTGTGTACGTATGTAATGCAGTGGGAATAATGGCCACATTATTCCCACATGGTCTCTAATCTAATTGGGAAGTAAAAGCATACATATATGAAAAATGCAATAAAAAATAAAATGTTTTTACTAAAATGAACTCTTTTAAAATAGTGTCTGTTTTGATTAGCGTTTTTAAGTAACACCTTTCATTGTTTAAACATCTGGCCTTACACCTTACTTCTCATTCCAGCAAGAAAGGTTTCATATCCATTTTGCTCATGAAGGAAAACAAAGTTCAGAGAGGCTGATTGTCTAAGATCACATAGAAAGTGAAGAAAGTGTACAAATTCAAGCCTGGGCTATCTATAACCATAGACCCTGCCAGGTCTTATTAAATAAAGCTTAATAAAATAATATAAAGCTAAATACAGTCAGTAGATATTTAACCAATTTGAGGGTGTCCATCTCAGCATCAGGACCCATTTTCTATGTCTGGAAATGTTCTTCCTTAGAGCCTTGCCAGACTTCTTACAGTTAGGGCACAGACCTAGGCTCTGCCAATCAGATCCACTTGATCTCCACACTCTGAATCTGTCACCAGTGACACCAGGAAGCAGAGGCCTCCCGGAATATATTTGGACAATGTATGGCCTTCCCAGGTGGTGCTAGTGGTAAAGAACCCACCCGCCAATGCCAGGAGACATAAGAGATGCAGGTTCGATCCCTGGGTCAGGAAGATGCCCTGGAGAAGGAAATGGCAACCCACTCCAGTATTCTTGCCTGGGAAATTCCATGGACCAAGGAACCTGATGGGCTATGGTCCATGGTGTCCCAAAGAGTCAGACATCACTGAAGCAACTTAGCATGCATGCATGGGATTGGGGACAGTGACGACAACCACGTTTGATTGTCAAAGACCACAGTGAGAGTGACTCCCAGGACAGAATCCAGATTCTGGTCACTGAGGCTGCCTGAATGTGCTGACAAGTCTGTGCCCAGCAGAAGTGTCAGGATATCTTTAATTGACGAGTCCTGTGGTTTGCCTTTGAGAATTGTTTCTGGCTGTAAAATTCCTAAATGTGCCACTCTAGCCCTTTCAGAGAACACGTGAACTATCCAGCATCTTTTAAACAATTTCCACTCCTGCTTTAATTTGGCAGAGTTGACTTCTTTTATTAGCATCCCAAAGCCCTGACTGTTACTAAGAGTTGTGCCAGGAGTGGTTGCAGGCAGTAGACCTTCAGAAAAATAGGGGAAGTATTAGTCACTCAGTCATATCTGACTTTTTGCGACCCCATGAACTGTGGCCTGCAAGGCTCCTCTGTCCATGGGATTCTCCAGGCAAGAATACTGGAGTGGGTTGCCATTTCCTCCTCCAGGAGATCTTCCCGACCCAGGGACTGGACCTGGGTCTTGCACAGAGCAGGGTTCTCCTGCATTGTGGGCAGATTCTTTACTGTCCGAGTCACTAGAGAAGCCTGAAATTAATTACCTGTTCTGGGAGTAGGTAAGGAGAAATGGAAATCAAGCTGCAATTAAGAAACTAGACCTGAACAGCCATTGACATTTATGAAAACAAACAAACAAAAACCCAGTTACTGAAAAAATCACCTGCTGTTCCCTCGAGTGACAGTTCCACTGAAGTCTGGTTTGTGAGACAATAATTACTGTAAGAAGGCAGTTGAAGGAAGGAATTCAAGGATGGTATCGTGTGGCAATGGACAGTTTACTAGCAGAAAATGAAAAACTCGAAGTATTTTTTCTCCTTGGAAGAAAAGCTATCACAAACCTAGAAAGCATATTAAAAAGCGGAGACATTACTTTGCCTGTAAAGATCCATCTAGTCAAATCTATGGTTTTTTCGGTAGTCATGTATGGATGTAAGAGCTGGACTATAAAGAAAGCTGAGCACTAGAGAATTGATGCTTTTGAACTGTGGTGTTGGAGAAGACTCTTGAGAGTTCCTTGGACTGCAAGGAGATCCAACCAGTCCATCCTAAAGGAAATCAGTCCTGAATATTCATTGGAAGGACTGATGCTGAAGCTGAAGCTCCAATACTTTGGCCACCTGGTGCGAAGAACTGACTTATTGGAAAAGATTCTGATGCTGGGAAAGACTGAAGGCAGGAGGAGAAGGTAACAGGGAATGAGAAGGTTGGATGGTATCACCAACTCGATGGACATGAGTTTGAGTATTGTTTTGGTTTCTGCCATATATACCAACATGAATCAGCCATAGGTAAACATATATCCCTCCCTCTTGAACATCCTGTTCTTCTCAAAGCTTTTAACTCTCAGCTCAAGACACCACTGAAAACCAGTCACTTGCTAAAACAGTGCTAAAAGATTAATCTCTCTTTGCCACAGTTGGAATGCACACTGAAAGATTTAGCCTCCAAGTTGCTTATGTCAACTTTATAACTTTCCCTTGTCCCTTACATGGAAATTCCAATTTCAGATAACATAGGAGGCTAAGCAGAGGTCCCAACATCAGGTGGAGACCAGTGAGAGAAGCTGGGTATTCAGCACAAACCATCAGGGACAATGCAAATCCATCCTGACCCAGTGGGAGCCCTATGGGCTTTTGTAAAGACCATCCAAAAGAACTACAAGATTTTGTTTGCTTATATTTGCAAAAATCCAGCTGATACAGATGGGAATGAATTCTCAGGATTGTTAACCAAGGATGGAGGAATGCGATTGAGATGAAGCAGAATGTGTCCCAGTTTGTGCATGTAAGGCTAGTATTGGTTGCTGAGTCGTGTCCAGCTCTTTGTGACCCTATGGACTGTAGCCCGCCAGGCTCCTCTGTCCATGGGATTTCCCAGGCAGAAATACTGGTGTGGGTTGCCATTTCCTTCTAGAAGGAATCTTCCCAACTCAGGAATCAAACCTCCATCTCCTGCTTTGGAGGCATATTCTTTACTGTCTGAACCACCAGGGAAGCCCCTAAAGGTGTCACAGTTTGTGCATGCACTTATATGCAATTCTATATGGAACTGGGGCTGATTTTAGTTACTTTTAGTAGTCTACCAACAAGATTTGGACTAAATAGTGATCTAGACATTCCTGGTGTAATATAAAGAAAAAATTAAGACTTAAAGATGTAGGGAAGTGGGAGTGAGTTTCTTGTGTGCAATCCATTTCCATAACTCCTAACTGTGGCCCCAAGTCCTCCTCACAGAGCCAAGCACTGAGAAATTCACTGGTGAAGAGCACCCAGTCTTTTGAAAAATCCCTGTAGAAGCTGCTGTTTGTGGACCTAGAATCCGTGAGAGGCGGCACAGTCGAAATGAACTCTCTGATTTCACTTTGATATTAGAATCCCAGAGTGGCGGAAGCCATGTAGCAGCCATAAATGTTGGAGGAAATTGGGGCTTGGGTGGCCATCGGGGGAAGGAGAGGCTGAGCCAGTGTGGTAATCAAAGTGGTCCAATCCCCAGAGAGTGTTGGTATTTGCTAATCACTCACAGTATTCTAGGAATGAACTATGTATACAACCTGCCAAGAGAGCATTTGATTTGTCAAACAGTACCAACACCAGTCAAACCCCCAAAACTCTAGGTATGGTAATCAGATGCCCAACTTGAACTACCACATAAGAAAGTGTTGGCCTTTATACTCACTTTCCCAACTTAAATTCTCAATACTAAAAGGAAGTCAGGGCTTCCCTGGTGGCTCAGAGGTAAAGAACCAACCTGCTAATGCAGGAGAGGTGGATTTGATCCCTGCGTTGGAAAGATCCCCCAGAGAAGGAAGTGACAGTCCTTTCCAGTATTCTTGCCTGGGAAATCTCATGGACAGAGGAGCCTGGCAGGCTACAGTCCATGGGGTCACAAAGAGTCGGACTTAGCACCTAAATAACAAACCAAAGGAAAAGCTACACTGCCTTGAAAAAGAATTCAGTGCTATGATTGTAAGTATGTATTTCTTCCAGCCTCTTTTGCAAAGGGACGTTCAGCTATTGGGATGACAACACTGGGAAAATGAAGTGCCTGTACTTTTCAGGTATAGTACACAAGTTTCTCTGAGTTAACACTCATTTCTGAGGGGCCAGAACCCCACTGTGACTATCAGTCAGGATGAGGGCTTACAGGGGTCAGGTAATAAGTACAGTTTTGAGGTGAATCTGTATCAGCTGAACCTGGACTCACCTCTGTTACTGATTTTATGATTACAATTAAAACACCTCAGCAACTGCAAAATCCCTTCATTGGCACTGATATATGAAACAAAGGTTATTGTGACAAGAAGAGCCTGGTGGAAGCCCCTGGAATTCTTCCTAACAGTTTTCAAAAAATACTTAATACACTCATTAAACAATTTTTGTTGAAGGTCTGCTTTGTGTCAGACACTATGGCAGTGGTTGTTTATGAGGGAACAAAACAAACAAAAAAATCTGCCCCGGTGGAGCAAAAGTCCTGGAGGAATAAGACAAATTAATAAGGCAAATATATGGTATGGCAAGTTCAGTTCAGTTCAGTCGCTCAGTTGTGTCTGACTCTTTGCAACCACGTGGACTACAGCATGCCAGGCCTCCCTGTCCATCACCAACCTCCAGGGCCTACCCAAACTCATGTCCATCACGTCACTGATGCTATCCAACCATCTCATCCTCTGTCATCCCCTTCTCCTCCTGCCTTCAGTCTTTCCCAGCATCAGGATCTTTTCCAATGAGTTAGTTCTTCGCATCAGGTGGCCAAAATATTGGAGCTTCAGCTTCACCATTAGTCCTTCCAATGAATATTCAGGACTGATTTCCTTCAAGATGAACTGGTTGGATCTCTTTGCAGTCAAAGGGACTCTCAAGAGTCTTCTCCAACATGACAGTTCAAAAGCATCAAGTCTTCAGCACTCAGCTTTCTTTATAGTCCAACTCTCCCATCCATTCATGACTACTGGAAAAACCATAGCTTTGACTAGATGGACCTTTGTTGGCAAAGTAATGTCTCTGCTTTTTAATATGCTGTCTAGATTGTTCATAGCTTTTCCTTCAAGGAGTAAGCATCTTTTAATTTCATGGCTGCAGTCACCATCTGCAGTGACTTTGGAGCCTCCAAAATAAAGTCTCTCACTGTTTCCATTGTTCCCCCCATCTATTTGCCATGAAGCAATGGGACAGATGCCTTCCATCTTAGTTTTCTGAATGTTGAGTTTTAAGCCAACTTTTTCACTCTCCACTTCCACTTTCATCAAGAAGCTCTTTAGTTCTTCTTCACTTTCTGTCATAAGGGTGGTGTCATCTGCCTATCTGAGGTGATTGATATTTCTCGTGGCAATCTTGATTCCAGCTTGTGCTTCCTCCAGCCCAGCATTTTTCATGATGTACTCTGCATATAAGTTAAACAAGCAGGGTGACAATATACAGCCTTGATGTACTCCTTTCCCAATTTGGAACCAGTCTGTTGTTCCATGTCCAGTTCTAATTGTTGCTTCTTGACTTGCCATGGGAAAAAAAAAATCAGGCTTGGTGTGGCAGTGAAGGGATTGCTTCATTTCTCATAGAGCCAACTGGGATTAGAATTGAGGAATTAGGGGCTGCTGTAGGGCTCCTAGACCTCTTGAGGTGACCAATGTAAAGACAGATTGAGGGAATAATGAAATAATAGATAATACCAAATGCAAAACAAGCAAACCAATAACCATTTTCACGTGGTGGCAGGAATCAGAAAGTCACCAGCTAGGGCTTGAAAGATGCAAGGATGATAATTGTCTATCTCATCTCCATGTCAAATGTATCTGCCTGGCAGATGCAGGAGGCAAATTGGTGTTAGAGAGAAAGTTTTTGTGTTTCTCTATCAGGATTTAAGCTAAGCATGCCACATGACAAATCCATCTCATTGTAGGTGATCAGTCAATACCACGTTATGTATTTGAATTCTTATCCTACTTGATACATCTTTCCTCATAGCTCAGTCGGTAAGGAATCTGCCTGCAATGCAGGAGACCTGGGTTTGATTCCTGGGTCAAGAAGATCCCCTGGAGAAGGAAATGGCAACCCACTCCAGTATTCTTGCCTGGAGAATCCCATGGACTGAGGAGCCTGGCAGGCTTCATTCAGTTCATGGGGTTGCAAGAGTCGAACAGGACTTAGGGACTAAACACCACCACCTACTTAAAACTGTGATCTTTTGCACTGATACATTTGATATTAAAGTATTTAACAGTTCAGCTGGTCTCTGTGGAATGACGCTAGAGAGTCAAGTACTTGGTAGTGTTTGAAAACTATTCTCCATAGCTTGACTGATTGTTACATTGTTTGTTTCGTGAATGGCCTCCTTTTCCATTGTTTTGTTGTCATTAATCAGTGGGGTAGTCTGCTTGGTGTTGCTGTTAAACTGAGATTAAAATCTGTTTGCTAGGGTGGTTTCAAGGAAGTTTAGTACAGTAAGAGAGGAATGATTTGTGCAAAAGTTTATCTTTCAGCACTTTTATTTTCAGAGCCCGCTCAGTTTGATACATAGAGTGAAGCTTTTGACCTTGATCTAGCAAACTTTGGATTTGATCCCAAACATTAAAGTACAAAGAGAAGATTTCCTCCTGTTAATGTAGCTGTTTGCTAACAACATTAAGAAAAATAATGTCATTTCACTTTTCTGCATGATGTGACTTGGCTGACATAATATCTATCGTAGTTTTATTTTTGTAAAAAGCTTTTTATTCTGTTATAAAGTAAGCATACTTATTAAAGAAAATCTGGAAAACTTAGAAAAGGGGGAAGGAAATGAATTCACTTTCTATCAACACATGACAGATTAACACAGGCTTAGTAGCTTGAAGCGGCTACCCATGCCAGTGTTCTTGCCTAGAGAATCCCATGGACAGAGGAGTCTGGTGGGCTACATACAGCCCATAGGGCAGCAAAGAGCTGGGCATGATCGAAGCAACTTAGCATATACACAGTAGCTTGAAACAATGTACATTTAATTTCTCACAGTTTCTGTAGGTCAGGAGTCTGGGCACAACTCAGCTGGATTCTCTGCTCAGTGGCTGCCTTCATGGTGTCACTAGGGACTGTGGTTTCATCTGAGGTTTATGGTATGACTCCAGGTCTAAGTTGTTGTTAGCAAAACTCATTTCCTATAGCTGTAGAACTCATGCTGCCTAACTTCTTCCAGCCATGGACATTTCACCTTTCAGGGAAGATCTAGGCCAGCTTTCAAAGGATTCACCTGATTAGACCAGGTCCACCCAGGATCACCCCCATTTTGGTGAACTCAGCTGATGAAGGGCTTTGGTTATCACTGAAAAATCTCTTCATTTTTGCCATATAAGGTAACTAAATCATAGATAAGTTATCTCATCATATTCACAGGTTCAGCTAACACTCAAGGGGAGAGGACTATACATAAACATGGGTCAGCTTCAAATTCTGCCAACCACAGCAAAAATACTCAAACAGTATATAATAATATAATACTTCTTTCATTTTTCTCCTGTGTAGTGTGTTCTTGACATAAGACGTATTAAATTTGGGGCAACATTTTCCTTGGAGACGAACAGAGATTGTTTTTGAGATTGCATCCAAGTACTGCATTTCGGACTCTTTTCTTGACCATGATGGCTACTCCATTTCTTCTGAGGGATTCCCGCCCACAGTAGTAGATATTATGGTCATCTGAGTTAAATTCACCCATTCCAGTCCATTTTAGTTCGCTGATTCCTAGAATGCCGACGTTCACTCTTGCCATCTCTTGTTTGACCACTTCCAATTTGCCTTGATTCATGGACCTGACATTCTAGGTTCCTATGCAATATTACTCTTTACTGCATCGGACCTTGCTTCTATCACCAGTCACATCCACAGCTGGGTATTGTTTTTGCTTGGGCTTCATCCCTTCATTCTTTCTGGAGTTATTTCACCACTGATCTCTAGTAACATACTCTGCACCTACTGACCTGGGGAGTTCCTCTTTCAGTATCCTATCATTTAGCCTTTTCATAATGTTCATGGGGTTCTCAAGGCAAGAATACTGAAGTGGCTTGCCATTCCCTTCTCCAGTGGACCACATTCTGTCAGAATGATCTCTGTTCCTCTCCAAGGCAAACCATTCAATATCACAGTAATCCAAGTCTATGCCCCAACCAGTAA
>SJYC01151021.1:0-17002 GCA_006408675.1 Madoqua kirkii | reverse complement strand
TGGATAGAGTTTATACACAGGTATTTTACCTCCTGCAGTAAAACAAAAACAACCTCCAAATTAAAAAAAAAAATTATTTTAGGCTGTGTTCTTTCTTGCTTCGAGTGCTTCTAGCTGTGGCGAGTCAGGTCTATTCTCCAGTAGCAGTGTGCAAGCTTCTCACTGCAGTGGCTTCCCTTGTTGTGGAGCATGAGCTTTAGAGCAAACAGGCTTCAGCAGCAGTATGTGGGCTCTAGAGCATGAACTCGTTAGTTGTGGCACAAGGCCTTATTACTTGCTCTGAGGCATGTGGGATCCCACTGCACCAGGATTAAACCTGTATCCCCTGCACTGGCAGGTGGATTCTTAACCACAGAGATACCAGAGAAGTCCCCAAATCCAATTTAAAAGGACAGTACAAAATTCTTGAAAGAAAATAGGTAATGGAGGACTTTTAAAATCTAAACGAATACTTCTGAGTGATGCTGGTATATGTGATTTCACTTTTGTATCTGTTTGAAATGCTGAGAAATGTAATTCTTGACAGACGATCCAAAGAAAACCAAGTCATTTTTTATGTATAGACAAACTCAGTAGAGTACATCATGAGAAATACTGGGCTAGAAGCACAAGCTGGAATCAAGATTGCCGGGAGAAATATCAATAACCTCAGATATGCAGATGCCATCACCCTTATGGCAGAAAGTGAAGAGGAACTAAAAAGCCTCTTGATGAAAGTGAAAGAGGAGAGTGAAAAAGATGGCTTAAGACTCAAAACGCAGATCATGGCATCCGGTCCCATCACTTCATGGGAAATAGATGGGGAAGCAGTGGAAATAGTGTCAGACATTATGTTTGGGCTCCAAAATCACTGCAGATGGTGACTGCAGCCATGAAATTAAAAGACACTTATTCCCTGGAAGAAAAGTTATAAGCAACCTAGACAGAATATTGAAAAGCAGAGACATTACTTTGCCAACAAAGGTTGGTCTAGTCAAGGCTATGGTTTTTCCTGTGGTCATGTATGGATGTGAGAGTTGGACTATGAAGAAAGCTGAGCACCAAAGAATTGATGCTTTTGAACTGTGGTGTTGGAGAAGACTCTTGAGAGTCCCTTGGACTGCAAGGAGATCCAACCAGTCCATCCTGAAGGAGATCAACTCTGGGATTTCTTTGGAGGGAATGATGCTAAATCTGAAACTCCAGTACTTTGGCCACCTCATGCGAAGAGCTGACTCACTGTGTGACTCTGATGCTGGGAGAGATTGGGCACAGGAGGAGAAGGGGAGGACAGAGGATGAGCTGGCTGGATGGCATCACTGACTCAATGGATGTGAGTCTGAGTGAACTCTGGGAGTTGGTGATGGACAGGGAGGCCTGGCTGCTGCGATTCATGGGGCTGCGAAGAGTCGGACACGACTGAACGACAGAGTTGGTGATGGACAGGAAGGCCTGGCGCGCTGCGATTCATGGGGTTGCAAAGAGTCGGACACAACTGAGCGACTGAACTGAACTGAACTGAAGTGACCTGAAACAAATACAAGAAAAAGCCACAGCTCTAAAATGAGTTTAAATGAATTCTCGGTTTTATTTGAGACTGCAGGAAAAAATTCTAGTCCAAACAAACAAAATGTTCTTACCAAATGATTATTAACCAGACTGATAAGTACATACATGAAACTCCATGAATTCAAGACATTGAATGATATTTAAATGGTCAAATGATAAGACTTCCATTAGGTTATTATTTAGGAAAAACTGCCTATCGTTGTTGTTCAGTCACTAAGCTGTGTCCAACTCTCTACAACCCCATGCAGTGCAGCAGACCAGGCTTCCCTGTCCATCACCAACTCCCAGAGTTCACTCAAACTTATGTCCATCGACTCAGTGATGCCATCCAGCCATCTCATCTTCTGTCATCCCCTTCTCCTTCTGCCTATTGCTCAAACTCCTGTCCATTGTGTCGATGATGCCATCAAACTGTCTCCTCCTCTGTCAACCCCTTCTCTTCCTGCCCTCAGTCTTTCTCAGCATCAGTCCTTCCAATGAATATTCAGGGTTGATTTCCTTTAGATTGGCTAGTTTGGTCTCCTTGCCATCCAAGGGACTCTCAAGAGTGTTCTCCAGCACCACAATTCAAAAACATCAGTTCTTCAGCACTAAGACTTCTTTATGGCCCATCTCTCTCTTCCAGTACATGACTACTGGAAAAACCATAGCTTTGACTATATAGACCTTTGTTGGCAAAGTGATGTCTCTACTTTTAATATGCTGTCCAGGTTTGTCATAGCTTTCCTTCCAAGGAGCAAGTGTCTTTTAATTTCGTGGTTACAGTCACCATCCACATGATTTTAGAGCCCAAGAAAATAAAGTCTCTCACTGTTTCCACTTTTGTCCCATCTATTTGCTATGAAGTGATGGGAATGCCATGATCTTAGTTTTATAAATGTTGAGTTTGAAGCCAGCTTTTTCACTTTCCTCTTTCACCCTCACCAAGAGTCTCTTTAGTTCCTCTTTGCTTTCTGCCATTAGAGTGATATCATCTGCACATCTAAGGTTGCTGATATTTCTTCTTGCAATCTTGATTCCAGCTTGGGATTCATCCAGCCTGGCATTTTACATGATATACTCTGCATAAAAGTTAAATAAGCAAGGTGACGATATGCAGCCTTGATGAATTTCTTTCTCAATTTTGAACCAGTCCATTGTTCCATGTCTGGTTATAACTGTTGCTTCTTGACCTGCATACAGGTTTCTTAGGAGACAGGTAAGTTGGTCTGATATTCCCATCTGTTTAAGAATTTTCCAGTTTGTTATGATCCACACGGTCAAAGGCTTTATCATAGTCAAGGAAGCCAAAGTAGATGTTTTTCTGGAATTCCCTTGCTTTCTCTATGATCCAACAAATGTTGGCAACTTGATTTCTGGCTCCTCTGCCTTTTCAAAATCCAGCTTGTACATCTGGAAATTCTCAGTTCATATACTGCTGAAGTCTAGCCTGAAGGATTTTGAGCATTACCACACTAGCATGTGAAATGAGTACAATTGTACCATAGTTTTAACATTCTTTGGCATTGTCTTTCTTTGGGATTGGAATGAAAACACATTTTCCAGTCCTATGGCCACTCCTGAGTTTTCAACAAACGCTAACCTATGGAATGCAGCACTTTCACAGCATCATCTTTTAGGATTTTAAATAGCTCAGCTGGAATTCCATCACCTCCACTATCTTTGTTCATAGTAGTGCTTTCTAAGGCCCACTTGACCTCATACTTCAGGAATTTGGCTCTAGGTGAATGACCACACCATCATGTTTATCTGAGTCATTAAGAACTTTTTTTGTATAGTTCTGTGTATTCTTGCCACCTCTTCTTAATCTCTTCTGCCTCTGTTAAGTCCTTGCCACTTCTGTCCTTTATTGTGCCCATCCTTGCATAAGATGGTCCCTTGGTGTCTCCAATTTTCTTGAAGAGATCTCTAGTCTTTCCCATTCTACTGTTCTCCTCTATTTCTTTGCCTTGGTCACATAAGAAGGCTTTCTTATCTCTTCTTGCTATTCTCTGGAAGTCTGCATTCAGTTGGGTTTATCTTTCCCTTTCTCCTTTGCCTTTTGCTTCTCTCCTTTTCTCAGCTATTTTTGAGACCTTCTCAGACAACCACTTTACCTTCTTGCATTTCTTTTTCTTTGGGATGGTTTTGGTCACCACCTCCTGTACAATGTTATGAACCTCCATCCATAGTTCTTCAGGCACTCTGTCTACCAGATCTAATCCCTTGAATCTATTCATCACCTCCACTGTATAATTATAAAGGATTTGATTTTGGTCATACTTGAATGACCTTGTGATTTCCCCTACTTTCTTCAATTTAATTCTGAATTTTGCAATAAGGAGCTCCTGATTGGAGCCAGATTCAACTCCAGGTCTTATTATTGCTGACTGTATAGAATTTTTCCATCTTCAGCTACAGAGAATATAATCAATCTCATTTCAGTATAACCATCTGGTGATGTCCATGTGTAAAATCATCTCTTGTATTATTGGAAGAGGGTGTTTGCTACGATCAATGTGTTCTCTTGACAAAACTCTGTTAGCCTTTGCCCTGCTTCATTTTGTACTCCAAGGACAAACTTGCACATTTCTCCAAGTATCTCTTGACTTTCTACTTTTGCATTCCAATCCCCTGTGGTCAAAGGGTATATTGTAGCACACCTATAATAATATCATTTTCTCTGCTCTACTAAGTCACTTCAGTTGTGTCTGACTCTTTGCGACCCCATGGATGGCAGCCCACCAGGCTCCCCCATCCCTGGGATTCTCCTGTCAAGAACACTGCAGTGGGTTGCCATTTCCTTCTCCAATGCATGAAAGTGAAAAGTGAAAGGGAAGTCACTCAGTCGTATCTGACTCTTCGCGACCCCATGGGCTGCCGCCCACCAGGCTCCTCCATCCATGGGACTTTCCAGGCAAGAGTACTGGAGTGGGGTGCCATTGCCTTCTCCAATAATATCATTTTAAAAATACATATATGTAGACTTGAAGAGAATGTAGAGTTGTGAAAAGAAATTGATTTGTCAAGATGATTAGGGTTATAGAGAAATTATTTCTTTTATTTACTGTTGTGTTCAATACATTTGGGAAATAAATTAAAATGTGTCTACTTATTCTGCTACTTACTTTAGTTCTTGAGTATACTAGTTCATCAAGAATACTAGTCCCAAGGCAAAGGTTAAGGTCTTGACTAATCAAAATTAGTCACATTTGAAAAGAAAACAAAAGAACAACAGAATTCCCCTGCCAGATGATTTCCTAATATTCTTAACTATTCAACTTCTAAGATTAGTGGACTTTCCTATTAGTTTCTTAAGTGGTCTGAGATTCCTATAGACATTTATACCTTGTTAAAAACACACCTTTTGCATTTTAGTCAAACTCCATTCATTGCACCCTGTGCCAGGCAGTGGATTCTCATGGATTGCTGTTTCTAGAATTTGCCTTCTGCCACAAGGAGCATGAACTATCAGTTATGGTGTTCCCTAAATATGTGATTACCAGGAGCAATTTTTGTAGACTTGTTTTGAAATATTTTATTTAGGCAAGAGCCAGCTATTTGTAAATATCCTCTTAACTAATTTATCATGGACAAGCCTGCTCTATTCCATACACCAACCTTAAAGGGATAGGATTTCTAATAAGCCAAAAAATGTTCCTTGTACTTTGAGAGTCCTTTGGCTTATAATAGCTTGTGGTCTTTGCTCCCATGAAGTTTTGGCAACCTTCACTTAAAAAAAAAATCTCAAAAGAAATTCACATCTGGATTCAATTGATTGGACTTTAACCGGCCTCCATTGCAGTATGCAAATAATTGTCCTCCATGGTGTGTACTTCACGGTTGATAAAAAGTGAAGTGTCTTTTCTCAGAGTCCCAAACTTCTTTCTCATTTCCTTCCTCCCTCTGATAGCAAAACTTTCAAACAGATGGATGTCTTTATCTAGAATGCATCTCAAATCCTGGCCAATATTGCCTGAAAACGTCAATGCTGTACTGTATAACATAAAACAAGCTGATACGAAATTTCATTAATAAGGTAGCCCCTTGTGAGGCAGCCTCCTTCCAGCCATCTCCTTACTTGGATAAGAGCAGACTGAGAATATGGTCACAACTCTCTCCATGTCTCTTTTCCTCACTTGACTCCTCTCACTTTGATATTGGCCTAAGCTCTGTCCACCTCCCATTCACCCATGTATCCAAAATATCCGAAAGTCAGCTTGTTTTTGCAAATCTAAAGGACACTAATCTCTTCCCTTCTTTCAACTCTTTACTGCAGTCTATATTTTATTTCAATAACGTGCTTATTTCTCATGATCTCTCTTAAGATGTCTAAAATACAGAGATTGTTTAAATACTTGAAAGGTGACCTAGGATGCCCAAAGAAGATAAAGTAAAAATTTTGTGTTCCAAAATTTCCAGAATATCTGGTAGTCTGAATTTCCTAAAATCTGGAGGCAGATGCATCTAATAATAAACTTTAGAAATTGCAGACAGCTAATCAACATGATTATATATCCTTAATTTCAGAAACAATATTCCTACAAAAATGTTCCCATAGATGGTCTCTGCATTAGATGCTAGTCCATTTGAGAATTCAGACTTAGATATATCATCCTATTAGTTTCTCTGACATTTATCCCCACCCCCACACCTCCAATTTCAGTCCATGTGAATTTAACACAGGTGCAGACTCAGGCTTAACATAAGGGAGCAATTTTCTGATTCATTCATGTAAGACCCCGAGGGAAAGGGAGAACAAGATATACCAAGGTAATATTGTGTTGTTAAAAAATTAACTTAGCTTGTTTTTCTACTGAGACAAAAATACTTACATCCAAATGCTTAGATATATAAACTGGGTCTCACACACAACTCTTCACATAGTGTGGCAGTATTTTAAAAACTCATGCTCAAGAAAATAATGTTACAAGAATATATTAGATGATGATTTTTATGGGTATTTTGGTAGGGGAGAGAGAGGTCGGTACACATTGTTGTTTCAATTCTGTTGAGGGCAAGGATGCAACAGCCAAAATAAAGTGGTCCCTTCCCCCAGGCCCACTGCTCTGCAAAAGCCATTCTTGTTCTGAAAGGAAATGGCATGTTGAAACACATTTTTTATTATTTATAAAAAGTCGTGGGTTTTATTAGTCCGGGGCTCAATGAGTCTTCTAACTGAACTGCACAGTTTTTCTATGCTTAGTAGCAGAATGGAGGGAAAAACTAATTAACATAGTTCTTACATCACCACCAGGAATTCTTTATTTGCCCTCAGGATTCACACTGCTGTGTCTGATCAACGCTGTTAAATATGACAAGGTCAGTAACCCTGTTTTTGTAACAATGAATGCTAACAAACTCGGGCCTCACACACACTGTCATTTTTTAACAGGATCAGCTAAGTTAACGGAGAGCATTATGCATGTACAGTGCCCAGAAGACCCCATCCACAGTCAAATATACAATGCTCTCATTTTAGCATAAGTAGTGGAGCAACAGATGGCCCAGCTGGGAGCAACTCAGATGCATCCAAAGATTCTGCACCAACAGTTGAGCCACAAGAAGGATTTACACCACAGCACACGTCCACCAGGGCTTCCCAGGTGGCTCGGTGGTAAAAAACCCACCTGCCAATGCAGGAGACATAAGAAACCTGGGTTCTGTCCCTGCATCAGGAAGATTCCCCTGGAGGAGGGCATGGCAACCCATCCAGTATTCTTGCCTGGAAAATCCCATGGACAGAGGAGCCTGCCAGGCTACAGTCCATGGGATCATACAGAGTTGGACACATCTGAAGCAACTTAACACACACACGTGCATGAGGCACTGGACAGGGAAATGGGAGACAAAGGTGTGCCAGCCTTGCCTCTGCCACTGCTTCTCCAAAGGCTGAGTTTACACAGCAGCAGGCAGAGAAATCAGACCAAGTGACTTGGAAAGCCTCTTTATGCCCACAAGGCTGTGATTCTAACACAGTCTACAGGATAAACGCACTGCCCATATCAATTTCAATGGCAGCATAGTTTTAATGCAGTATGTTTTGTATTGAACTTCCATTTTTATTCCTTTGGCATTTGGCAGAGAGGTAAAGAGACTGAATTCCAGCAAGTCTGGTTACCTCAGATGGCACGTGAGCAGGAACTCAGAGGGCTATACATGATGAATCAAGGGATGACTGACAGGTGCTCCTTAGGCCCTGTAACATCATCAGCACTTTAACACAGTCTGCTTATCACTTGTCTTCTGAGAAGCTCTGTTTAGATGACTAACAGGAGTTTGTGACTCCCTTTACTATGCTGGTGAAATAAACATGGTTCAGTTCATTTTTCCGTATAGAGAAATGGAATCACTTCCAGTTAAGTCAATATTAGGATAATTTTAAGACTTAACCAACAACTTGTTCATTTTTGCTGTTAAAATTTGCTTTTTTATGTCATTACACACAAAAAAACAATTCATAAATATCAAATAAATATTATGACAGAATGGAACTATAACAATCGCTTAGAAAAAAGAAAACTCAGTATTCTATAAACAAGTAACAAATTTCCTTTGATTAAAAAAGGGAAAACAAGGATAAAAGGGAAACTGTCTAATGGAAATTTATTATAAATAGACAACTTAGAAAATAATTTATTTTTAATGCAAATTGTTCTAATGTTACAGAACAAATTTCTTTTTCATATCATATTGGTTAAACTGTGTCTTTTCAACCTTAATTTTTATATTAGATTATAAATGTTTGTAATGGACCTTTTAAATGCTTGATGCAGTGTTATTATTCTGCATCAAAACATTTCTCAGATGTGCAACATTATTTTAAAATAAATCCCTCAAGATGAATATAGTTGCTGGAGTCCCTAGAAATTTATGGCATTTAGAATAGACTGTGTTTCTTCAATGCAGGGGCTCTTCAAGGGAATTTTTGACTGCTGATGCAAACGTTAGTAAGCAATGCACTTGTTTGGTTAAGACTTTTAGCCTTGACCTCCAGCTTTAAACCCTTGTCCTTTATTAATCACGTGTTTCCTGAATCAAAGAGAATATTTTTGGAGGGGGAAAATTGTTCTGGGACTGAAGGAGTGTTATATACCAACCAGACATGCCCAGATGACAAATAACCCCTGCGTGATAGCCAGGGTTCATCCAGCTGGTCGGCCCCAGATTTTGTGATTGATGGTGTTGATGTTCTAAATAGGCCTAAGATGTGCCAAGTGGAAGAGCCATAACAAAGTCCTTCAGATTTATACTGCAGACAGAAGGAGGAAGCAAGAAGCCATGTTCCCTGCACATGGCAGCTCTGAGAATGGTGTCATGATTACACGTAACCTCGCAGGGTTTGTCTGGTTTATTTCGAAGTTAAAAACTGTTCGCTGGTCAGAAATGAGTAGGGGTCACATAAGGTCTGTCTGAACCTTACGATTACTAAAATGTTTCTCTGTAACTGGACACTTTCTGAAACTAGGATAACATTGGAACCCATTGTAGGGATCAATACACTGATTTTTTTTCCTTGGCCTTTTGAGGCTTCTAAGAAAATAAGAACAGTCCCTTTGCTTTTAAAAAAGAGAAAGAGAAGAAAAAGAAAGTGGCACCATAACATATAGTGAAGTCATTAAATGTTTAAAGAAAAACACCTTAAAGATTCTTTACTTAACCCTGCTTGCCTTACAGTTAGGAAAATGGGATATTTTTAAATCAAGGAGAGTCATAAAAACCCTACACTATTTAAGGTGTTTATAAGCAATTCTTTAGAAGAATATAATATATGGAAGAGACAAAAAATCACATTTGAGCTTTTCAAGAAGAGTGACAATGATAGCACTTATTATTTTAAAATGAATATTAAGTAGAACTCATATGGATAGGAAGCTGAAACTGTTATTTTATGAGACTTTCACTAGTAAGAGTTTATATCCCCACGTGTGCTCAATTGCCTGTTGTGTCCGACTCTTTGTGACCCTATGGACTGTAGCCCAGCAGGCTCCTCTGTCCCTGGGATTCTCTAGGCAAGAATACTGGAGTGGGTTGCCTGCCCTCCTCTAGGGGATGTTTCCAATCCAGGGATTGAACCCACGTCTCTTAATGTCACCTGCATTATCATGTGGGTTCTTTGCCACTAGCACCACCTGGGAAGCCCACAATATCATGTTTATGTAGCAATTATTGTGTGAACCTTCCTCAGCACTGAGGAAGCAGATCCCAGAAAACTAACCCCCTTTCCTCATCCTCTATAAAGTTCAGTTCAATTGCTCAGTCGTTGTCTGATTCTTTGCGACCCCATGGACTGCAGCATGCCAGGCCTCTCTGTCCATCACCAACTCCCGGAGCTTACTTATACTCGTGTCCACTGAGTCAGTGATGCTACCCAACCATCTCATCTTCTGTCACTCCCTTCTCCTCCTGCCTTCAGTCTTTCCCAGCATCAGGATCTTTTCCAATGAGTCAGTTCTTCACATCAGGTGGACAAAGTATTGGAGTTTCAGCTTCAGCATCAGTCCTTCCAATGATTATTCAGTACTGATCTTCTTTAGGATGGACTGGTTGGATCTCCTTGCAGTCCAAGGGACTCTCAAGAGTCTTCTCCAACACCACAGTTCAAAATCATCAGTTCTTCAGTGCTCAGCTTTCTTTATAGTCCAACTCTCACATCCATACATGACCACTGGAAAAACCACAGCTTTGACTAGATGGACCTTTGTTGGCAAAGTAATGTCTCTGCTTTTTAATATGCTGTCTAGGTTGGTCATAACTTTTCTTTCAAGGAGCAAATATCTGTTAATTTCATGGCTGCAGTCACCTATAAAGTTGGTTTTACTAAATTGGTGCTATTGGGTGCTTTAAGGATCAGTCCTGGGAAACATTCCTGAGATTGATGTATGCATGCTGGTCAGGGCAATTTCTTTGCAGCCTCTTTGAGAAACTTCTTGCTAGTCTTAGTATGTGTGATAGTTGGGCTTCTCTGAGATGATGTATTTACATTCATCACAGAGACCCTGCGGTGCACATAACTGAGGGCATTCCTTCTTTGTACTGGTTATTAAAAAGCATGGAATGGAACCTAATTTGAAACCCATCTCTCTCATTAAGATAGAGGTTACCAGTGCACATTCTGGTTTCTAGTTCATTCTTGGGCCCATCAGTTGGCACTATCTTTTCTTCAGTGTGGATTTCTCACTAAATTGTGTTATCTTGCTATATCTACCTTTGTGATCCTCATATTTTCTGGGAACAAAATAAAGCTGCTAATTAATTAATCATTTGATTCCCTGTGAGAAAATGCTTTTCCCCATCATCTTTGATAATTCTCTGTATGCTCAGTTACTTAGTCGTGTTTGACTCTGCCACATCACTGACTGTAACCTGCCAGACTCCTCTGTCCAGGAAATTGTTCAGGCAAGAGATACTGGAGCGGGTTGCCATTTCCCCCTCCAGGGAATCTTCCCTCCTCCAGGGATAGAACTCACATCTCTTGACTCTCCTATATTAGCAGGTAAATTATTTACCACTGCACCACCACCTGGGAAGCCTTTTACAAATTTACAAATTCTAGGAGGCTTTATATTAAGAAATGGGAAAACCAATAAAATATAAAGTTTGTTGAAAGGACATTAAGTAGTACTGTGGCTTAATATGACAATGTTTGAGAACAAAATTGTCAACTAATCAGATCATATGAGGCTTATATTTTTATTAATGTTAGAAACCTATTTCTCAGTTGAGGATGGATTTATCATTAGGGAAGCCAGTTAGAGTCTGTGTTACCTGATATTTATAATATTTAATATATAATTGGCTATAGAAGCCTAAACTTGATACATACTATATATAAGTGAAGAAAATAAAGGAAAAGTAAACCATGATGTTTTCAATACATTTTAATGACTCATGTTAACAATATTTGCTGTAACATTAGCAAAAGTGTTAAAGGGACCAGGTAAATTACAATCATTTATTATAAGTCAGAAATCAGTTGATGATATGACACATTTTGGATGGCACAATCTTTAAAGTGCTGCTGTTGCCCGTTCTGAAAAATATTCAACAGATCCATGTAGAATCACCTAATTTGTCAAGATCAGGCTTTGATAGGTTTTAGTTACTATTGTTAATAAAATAATTTAGAATATCTGTAAACCTGCAAGTCATGGGACTTTCAGGGAAACATCCATAGTTTTAAGGATGAATTCTCCTCCCCACTTCAAGGAACAAAACGAAGTTTTCCTCTCACAGTTTCGGCAAATACAAGGCTACAGTGCTCATTGGCTTTGTTTTGAACCCTAGCACATGGTTGTTTCTGTTATTATGCTTGTTGTTGTGTTTTAGAGTGCTTTATATTTGCCTGTTAGCCTTCACTGCGGCTTTCCAAGGCTGGGGAATATCTAGTTTCTTACATCTAGTTAAATAGCTATATAAACTAAGACACTTCTAGGTTTCTTTTTCACCCATTACATAGCAAGTATGGAGTATAGCTAAGAATAAAGTCTGTGATCGCATGACTTAAGATGACTGACTGCAGCTACAAACTCGTGTCTCCATGAGAGATGTGGGCAATAAGGGCCAATGAGATAGAGCAACATACCTCCGTAGGGATATGATCCGTAGGAAGAATGCTGCGTCAAGCTCTATTCTGACTGAGAAATTCCAAATCTCTAAATTGACTTCAGATGACTTTTAATACAGATAAAAGTAAAAATAATGTCCCAGGAAACCAATGCTGTTATTTACTAAAAACTCATCCTTGCTGACAAGATTGTGATTTAGTTGCAGTTTGCCAGAATATCATCTGTAGTTCCAATAGAGTCCTAAATTTTTCTACCTCTACATAGAATTTTAGCTGAGAATTTTTCAATATAATCAGAATTTGCAGTTCAGGTATTTATTTTTGGGACTTCCCTGGTGGCTCAGACGGTTAAGTGTCTGCCTATGATGTGGGAGACCCGGGTTGAATCCCTGGGTTGGGAAGATCTCCTGGAGAAGGAAATGGCAACCCACTCCAGTATTCCTGCCTGGAGAATCCCATGGATGGAGGAGCCTGATAGGCTATAGTCCATGGAGTCGCAAAGAGTCGAACACGACTGAGTGACTTCACTTTCCCTTATTTATTTTTAGCAATAGATGACTTTGTTAGGAAGACAACAGAAGTGCCCATCCTAAGGAATGAGAACTATGCTCTAAAGTCTACATATACAGTATATGAATACACACATATATTTATGAATAATTATTTCAGATGCTTTACTTCCAATGAGGTTCTGATGATTCCAGGGCTCTTATCTGCCAGGGAAGGTGTGAAACTCTTGGCTCAGAGTGCTTAATCCGAGACCTTGGGATCGAGTTCTTTTTTCCTCTGAGTCTTGCTGCTTTCTTTCTCACACCAGGGCTCTTGGGGGTGGCTTTGCTCAGTCACTGAAGCTGCAGTTGCTCCAAGTTCCCTTGAAGCAGGGACTATATTATCTATTAATAGTATTTTTAAGGATGTTTGCTTCTTCCCAACTTCCTTCCAAAATTTTGTCTTGGTTACATAAGAGGCTGGGAATGCCTGCTCTCTATTTGTTGCTTTAAGTTTGCTCTGAGGACTGTGGTAACCACTTCCCTCTGTGTTCTCCCTGTGCAAAATAGAAGAGGATATTTCTATTTTGTACCTTGAGGGGAGGGGAGTGGTTTCTAGAACAAAACTAAAATTCTGCAAATATACATCATGATCCCACCCCACCATCATTATAAATAAACATTCTATCATGATACGTCCTCTTTAACAATATTAACATGCACGGAATACTGGAGGACTTGTCAGTATTCCCTGGTGACACAGTGGTAAAGAATCTGCCTGCAATGCAGGAGACCCGGGTTCGACCCTTGGGTTGGGAGGATCCCCTGGAGAAGGAAATGGCCACCCACTCCAGTATTCTTGCCTGGAGAATGCCATGGACAGAGTAGCCTGGCAGGCTACAGTCCATAGCGTTGCACAGAGTCGGACACAACTGAAGCAACTATACAACAGCATCGGTTTTCCAGATTAGATTTTATTTTGCATTAGGGCAAGTCTTTCATTGAAGACAGCTGTCAGTGTTGATGGAGTCCTTTCCACTGGACTAAATATCTACCCTCTTATAATTTCACCAAGACACCTCTGAAGTTGCTAGTCCCTTATTTCTGACTGTTACTTCAGATATCCTCCTCTTCCTGGTCTTTTATTTGTCTTCACTTAAAGTTATAGTGAGTGTACACTGTTTTCCTGAGCACTTTCCTTAGAAACTCTCTATTATTCCAAAGTGCCTAAACTTCTATTCTATCTGTCAAAAATGGTTAATACATGAGTATTAGCGTCCCGTTTCTTATATAGTAATTGAAAGTTGCCTGCTGTGCGCAGGGCTCTGTTCTGCGAGCCCGGAACCTGACTGGACACAGCATTTGCCAACCTCCTGCTGGGAGCGACAGTGCGATGAGATAGCTGGTGAACTCCGTCACCCAACAGGCATTTGCCAGGGTCTGATTTCTGTGATCCAGCCATGTACCTTTTAAAGGCTCTTCATCCAACAGCAAATCTTCCCTTCACTCAGCCACTTGTTTGGATTCAGAAGATAGCACTTGGCACAGAGAGACACATTCCCTAATAACATTTTATTCTTTTCTGTCAGCCACCCTCTCTTTAATTCCCTGCATGTGGTGAGCTTGCTCTAGGCCCCCAGACTGTATACCCTGAGCCCGTATCCTCCAATCTTTGTGATGCTTTTCACCAGTTTCACTCCAGAGAGATTTTCTTCGTAATCTTGGTCAGCTCTACAACTCATCCTTTGTAATGGTCTGTATTAATACCCTTTCCTTTCTATAGCATCCTATGGGGTTTTCAAAACCTTTTGATTTTTATCTTTTCTTTTGTTAGTTTCTTATAGTTCCATTTTGCACTTGTTTAGATACTTCCAATCTGATTGACACATCTGTCTATCTCAAATTTTTGATCCAGTTTCTTCTCAGTTTTTAGGATTCATTTCAACAGTAATCTGTGGTTTATTCGTCTTCCTTGACTTTCCCTACGATCTAATCGACTGCAGATGATTAGTGCCACTTTCTCTGCGTGGTTTCACAGCCATTGTAGGATTTCAGAACTCCTGCAAAGATCTAAGATCCTTGCCTCTGTAACTTTTAACTGCCTTAATGAATTTACAAGGGATTTTCTTCTCTACAGTGAACAAACTTCTCTTGTCCTTAATAGGAACTCTGATATCATAATGGTTTCCATGATGCTATTTCTTCTTGTTTCTTAACAGTCATTTTGATTAGTTTGTACTAATATGTCAGTAGGCTTGGCTCCTGTTTTAAGTCTCCCACTGTCTGACTGCAAGATTTTATTTTATTTATTAATATAAATTTTGGCCCTGCAGCCAAGATGTAGGATATTAGTTTCCCAACCAGGGATTGAACCTGCACCCTCAGCAGTGGAAGTGTGGAGTCCTAACCACTGGATCATCAGAGAATGTTCATCCAAGGTTTATCCCCATGGATGATGAGTTTATATTTCTCCTTCCTCCAAACTGTAGTTTTCATCAATACAATGTCTGTTTTTTCAAATAGGTAATTTAACATTGCCAACAAAGTTCCATACAGTCAAAACTATGGCTTTTCCATTAGTCATGTAAGATGTGAGAGCTGGACCATAAAGAAGGCTGAGTGCCGAAGAACTGACAGTTTTGAATTGTGGTGCTGCAGAAGACCTTCTTGAGTCCCCTGGACAGCAAGGAGATCGAATCAGTCAATCCTAAAGGAAATCAACCCTGAATATTCACTGGAAGGACTGTTGCTAAAGCTGAACCTCCAATACTATGGCCACCTAATGTGAAGAACTGACTCACTGGAAAAAAACCGTGGTGCTAGGAAAGATTGAGGGCAGGAGGAGAAATGGGTGAAGAGGGTGAAATGGTTGGATTGCATCATTGACTCAATGGACATGAATTTAAGCAAACTCTGGGAGATAGTGGAGGACTGAGGAGCCCCAGCGTGCTACAGTCCACGGGGTCACAAAGAGTCGGACATGACCTAGCAACTGAACAACAACAATTTAACACTGAGCCATAAACCTTGTTTCTTCATCTTATTATTCATCTTGTTTGTGTTAGAAACATACAACCCTAAATGTGTAGCTCTTAATTTCACTAATTCATTTGAAGAACTGCAGGATATTTTTTTGTCTTTCAGTCTGTAAAAGATCATTGTTTTCAAATATTTTGTATCTTGTGACTTTTCTAAAACTTAGGCCCATTATTGGTTTTGGTTTTCAGTCTGTCTGCCCTCTGATGGAGAAGGATGAGAGGCTTATGGAAGCTTCCTGAAGGCAAAGACTGACTGAACAGCTTACCAAAGTTAGCTTCTCATAAACCCAAACAAAAAAAACCTCACCAACACATTAACAAATCTATCAGTATGTAAAAAGAATAATGCAACATATACAAGTGGATTTTAAACTTGAAATGCAAGGCTGAAGTTGTAATACTTGAAAATCAATCAATGTGAACTACCATCTTAATAGTACAAAGAAGAAAATCCATATAATTATAACTGTTGATGCAGAAAAGGCATTTGACAAAATTCAACATCAATTCCTGACAAAATTTTTCATCAAATAGGGAATAGAAGGAAATCTCCTCAAACTGATAAAGGACATCTAAAAGCCTATAGTTATTATCATATTTAATGGTGGAAGTCTGAATACTTTCTCCTTCAGATCAGGAACAAAGCAAAGATGCCAGTTAACACCACTCTTTTTTTTTTTAAATACTTTATTCTACTTTACAATACTGTATTGGTTTTACCATACATTGACATGAATCAGCCACAGGTGTACACGATCTCCCAATGCCAAAGCCCCCTCCCACCTCCCACCCCACACCATCTCCCCGGATCATCCCATACACCAGCCCCAAGAATCCTGTATCCTGTATTGAATGTAGACTGGTGCTTCGTTTCTTATATGATAGTATACATGTTTCAGTGCCATTCTCCCAAATCATCCCACCCTCTCCCTCTCCTTCAGAGGCCAAAAGTCTGTTCTATACCTCTGTGTCTCTTTTGTTGTCTCACTTACAGGGTCATCATTACTATCTTTCTAAATTCCATATATATATGTGTCAGTATACTGTATTGGTGTTTTTCTTTCTGGCTTGCTTCACTCTGTATAATCGGCTCCAGTTTCATCCATCTCTTTAGAACTGAGTCAAATTTATTCTTTTTAAGGGCTGAATAATACTCCATTGTGTATATGTACCACAGCTTTCTTATCCATTCATCTGCTGATGGACATCTAGGTTGTTTCCATGTCCTGGCAATTATAAACAATGCTGGAATGAACATTGGGGTACATGTGTCTCTTTCAATTCTGGTTTCCTCAGTGTGTGTGCCCAGCAGTGGGATTGCTGGGTCATAAGGCAGTTCTATTTGCAATTTTTTAAGGAATCTCCACACTGTTTTCCATAAT
>SJYC01151020.1:0-19120 GCA_006408675.1 Madoqua kirkii | reverse complement strand
ACTCTGTATAACTGGCTCCAGTTTCATCCATCTCATTAGAACTGATTCAAATTTATTCTTTTTAAGGGCTGAATAATACTCCATTGTGTATATGTACCACAGCTTTCTTATCCATTCATCTGCTGATGGACATTTAGGTTGTTTCCATGTCCTGGCAATTATAAACAATGCTGCAATGAACATTGGGGTACATGTGTCTCTTTCAATTCTGGTTTCCTTGGTGTGTATGCCCAGCGTGGGATTGCTGGGACATAAGGCAGTTCTATTTGCAATTTTTAAAGGAATCTCCACACCGTTTTCCATAGTGGCTGTACTAGTTTGCATTTCCACCAACAGTGTAAGAGGGTTCCCTTTTCTCCATATCCGCTCCAGCATTTATTGCTTGTAGACTTTTGGATAGCAGCCATTCTGACTGGTGTGAAATGGTACCTCATTGTGGTCTTGATTTGCATTTCTCTGATAATGAGTGATGTTGAGCATCTTTTCATGTGTTTGTTAGCCATCCGTATGTCTTCTTTGGAAAAATGCCTATTTAGGTCTTTGGCCCAGTTTTTGATTGGATCGTTTATTTTT
This sequence comes from Madoqua kirkii, assembly GCA_006408675.1. Taxonomy (NCBI): domain Eukaryota; kingdom Metazoa; phylum Chordata; class Mammalia; order Artiodactyla; family Bovidae; genus Madoqua; species Madoqua kirkii. The sequence goes on along the minus strand of SJYC01151020.1, from coordinate 18,547 downwards.
CTGGAGTTGAGCTGCATAAGTTGATTGTATATTTTTGAGATTAGTTGTTTGTCAGTTGCTTCATTTTCTATTGTTTTCTCCCATTCAGAAGGCTGTCTTTTCACCTTGCTGATAGTTTCCTTTGTTGTGCAAAAGCTTTTAATTTTAATTAGATCCCATTTATTATTGCTTTTATTTCCAGTATACTAGAGGTGGATCATAGAGGATCCTGCTGTGATTTATGTCAGAGAGTGTTTTGCCTATATTCTCCTCTAGGAGTTTTATAGTTTCTGGTCTTACGTTTATATTCTTAATGGCATCTGGCATGGTAAATCCTTTCCAGGAGGGTTTCCATTTATTTTGTCATTATAAGGCAGCTATAACCTTATAAAATGTACATCTTAAATAATAAGACTTGAAAATCAAATTACTTCTTGATCCACGGGCTACAGAATGGATGTTGTATTAGCAGATGTGAAAACAACGTCAGTCTCATTGTACATCTCCATCAGAGCTCTTGGGTGACCACGTGCCTTTTCAATGAACAGTTATGTTTTGAATGGAATCTTTTTTTTTTAATTTTTATGAGCAATTGGTATCAACAATGGACTTAAAATATTCAATAGATCATGTTGCAAACAGATGTGCTATCATCCAGGCTTTATTGCTCCATTTATAGAGCACAAACAGAGGAGATTTAGCACGAATCTAAAGGACCTAGGATTTTTGGAATGGGAAATGAGTGTTGGCTTCTACTTCAAGTCATTAGCTGCATCAGCCACTAAACAAGAGAGTCAGCCTGTCCTTTGAAGTTTTGAAGCCAGGCATTGACTTCTCCCCTCTAGCTATGAAAGTCCTAGATGGCATCTTCATCTTCTGAGAGAAGGCTATTTTATTTACATTGAAAATCTGTCTTAATTATCTTTATTAGTTACATTAGCCAGCTCTTCTGAATAACTTGCTATAGCTTCTATACCAATCCTTGCTACTTCATCTTGTAATTTGTTGTTATGGAGATGGCATCTTTCTTAAATCTCATGAACCTATCTATCTCTTCTAACTTCAAACTCTTCCCCTATAGCTTCCTCACCTCTCTGTCTTCACAGATCAGAGCCTTGCTCTGGATTAGGCTTTGGCTTAAGGGAATGTTGTGGCTGGTTTGATATTCTATCCAGGCCTCTAAAAGTCTGTGTAGCAGCAATAAGACTGTTTCTTATCATTTGTGTGTTCTTTGGAGTATCACTTTTAACTTCCTCCAAGAACTTTTCCTTTGCATTCATGATTTGGATCACTGGCACAAGATGAAGTAGCTTTTATTCTGTTTTGGATTCTGACATGCTTTCCTCACTAAGCTTAATCCTTTTTAGTTTCTTAAAGTGAGAGACATGCAACTCTTCTTTCCACTTGAACACTTAGAGGCCACTGTGTGTGTGTGTGTGTGTGTGTGTGTGTGTGTGTGTGTGTTAGTCGCTCAGTCGTGTCTGACTCTGCGACCCCATGGACTATATCCTGCCAGGCTCCTCTGTCCATGGGGATTCTCCAGGGAAGAATACTGGAGTGGGTTGCCATGCTCTCCTCCTCCAGGAAGCCACTGTAGAATTGTCAATTGGCTGCATTTCAATATTGTTTTGTCTTGGGGAAGAGGGAGGCCTGAGGAGAGGGAGAGATGAGGAATGGCTGGTCAATGGAGCAGTGAAGACACAGATATTTATTAACTACCCCATCTTATATGGGTGCAGTTTGAAGGTCATGGCATCTGGTCCCATCACTTCATGGGAAATAAATGGAGAAACAGTGGAAACAGTGTCAGACTTCATTTTGGGGGCTCCAAAATCACTGCAGATGGTGACTGCAGCCATGAAATGAAAAGACACTTACTCCTTGGAAGGAAAGCTATGATCAACCTAGACAGCATATTCAAAAGCAGAGACATTACTTTGCCGACTAAGGTCCATCTGGTCAAGGCTATGGTTTTTCCAGTAGTCATGTATGGATGTGAGAGTTAGACTATGAAGAAAGCTGAGTGCCGAAGAATTGATGCTTTTGAACTGTGATGTTGGAGAAGACTCTTGAGAGTCTCTTGGACTGCAAGGAGATCCAACCAGTCCATTCTGAAGGAGATCAGCCCTGGGATTTCTTTGGAAAGAACAATGCTAAAGCTGAAGCTCCAGTACTTTGGCCACCTCATGCAAAGAGTTGACTCATTGGAAAAGACCCTGATGCTCAGAGAGATTGGGGGCAGGAGGAGAAGGGGACGATAGAGTATGAGATGGCTGGATGGCATCACTGACTCGATGGACGTGAATCTGAGTGAACTCCGGGAGTTAGTGATAGAGAGGGAGACCTGGCATGCTGCGATTCATGGGGACGCAAAGAGTCGGACATGACTGAGCGACTGAACTGAACTGAACTGAATATCAAAAATCACTGATCACTATACAAATATAATAATGAAAAAGCTTGAAATATTGCAAGAATTTTTATATTTAAATTTTTATAAACTGTTTTAAATAAACCAAGATTCTATTTATTTATATATAAATATAAAAATGTATAATTATATTTTGAGCCAAGATAACTGTTTTTAATATTACAGTTTTATAATATATTGAAACATAGCATAAATCTTTGTTCTTAAAATTTTCTTTGACCTACTTCCTCATCTTGAGATAATATCAAAGCTTGTCAGAGTTACTTGCCATTTCACTTATGCTATAAGAATGTTGCAAATACTGATGTTAATCTGTAATTTTACAAATCTCCATTTGTCCGTACAACTGTTCAAACTGAATGTTTTCTTTTGCATTTGGAATAGATTAGCAAACATTATACATTCTAACAAAGGATAGAAGAGCTTTATTCTGAAGCTTTTTAGTACAGTTCTCTGAGAAGCAAGCTCAAAGAAGATTCTCAATTGTATTTTATATGGCAATTGCTTACAGGGTAGGTTGTTATGAATTATTATTCTTTCCTTTTCTTTTTATATTGGTAGAGTCTTTAGTTGGAATTTTACCACCTAGGTTCCTTGAATCCAGTCCCTTTGGGTTTTCTAGGTTAGAGAGGACCAGGCTGCCATTTGGACTATGTTTGCAAACAAAGCATGCTGCTCCTGCTGTTAAGTCGCCTCAGTCGTGTCCGACTCTGTGCGACCCCATAGACGGCAGCCCACCAGGCTCCCCCATCCCTGGAATTCTCCAGGCAAGAGTCCTGGAGTGGGGTGCCATTGCCTTCTCCAAAATAAAGCATAACCGACGCTATATTTTAGGGCAAAATAGAATCTGCTTAAATAACTAAAAATTCATGTTTTAACTGATCTTTTTTGCAGTCACAGAAAGCTTAATAGGGGATGCAGAAAGCAGGGAATCATCAGCAAAAGGCTTTTTGGTTTCTTAAGACATGAATATAGGAAATTCATTTTTAAAAACTTGTATGGGATTTGACATTTTATCAACATGATCTCATGTTTAAATGAGGATATAACACTATCATTTATTTATTCAGTCCACAAGCATTAATGGAGAGCCTAGTATGTCGCAATATGTAGGATAACAGGGAAGGCACTCTAGCTGGAAGACAGTGAGCAAGGAGGCATAGATTTCAGCATGCTTGATAATTCGGTCAATATCATAAAACAAGAATTTAGTGATGGTTTTATGAAAATAAAAATTTATGTTTAAGTGCTTTAATGTAAGCATCAGCCAAAAATATATAAACTTTTTATAAAACCAGAGAAATTCATTACCCTTGCCTAGGTTTTTGTGCAAGCATACAACACCTATCTTCATTCTGATTTTTCTTATCTATTTTCTTTGATCTATTTATTTATCTATTTTCTTTTACTTATTTATCTTTTTCTTTCCTCTGTTTTCCAATAACACAAATACTCATTTTATTATCCAACCTTCCTCATGCTATTTCCTTCTTTGTATTGAGGCGAAAGGTATTCCATTTACCGATTCAAGCTGTATATTAAATAAACATGAACCTATCTTTACGTCCCTGCTTATGCTTTATTTCTTCAGAAACTTTTCATGAGTTATTATCAGAAATTTTGAGTTTATTCAGTTTATCTTCATTTATTGTCATACTCTCATACTCTTGAAATTATAAGTATTTCTTTTGTGTGTGAATTTTTGTATCTTCTCTTTACTATTGGATTCATTAATCTTTAAGAGATCTGCTCTTTGCCTCAAACAAGAAATACATAGTAATACAATTTTTATACCTTTTGGTACTATATTTACAAAGTTCCAAAATGAGTCATATTATTTTATTTAGGGAATCTCTCATTTACAAAGCACAGATGCACTAAGCCGTGCTACATAAGGGCGTAATCAGGGATTTCACGGGACTCTCAGAAGAAGAGTACAGTTGGGAGCTGGGTGCCTCTTGTGTATCAAATGCTTTCTCTCTCTCCCTGCCTATGCCTTTCTTTTAAAATTTAATTAATTAATTTGTTTATTTATTCTTTTGGCTGTGCTGGGCCTTCATTGCTGCTCTCGAGTTTTCTCTAGTTGCGGTGAGCAGGGGCCACTCCCTAGTTCCAGTGTGTGGGCTTCTCCCTGCAGTGGCTTCTCTTGCTGCAGAGCACTAGCCTCTAGAGTGCAGACTTAGTAGTTACAGGATTTGTTGCCCTGTGGCATGTGGGATCTTCCCAGACCAGGGATCGAACCCGTGTCCCCTGCACTGGCAGGTCGATTCTTAACCACTGGACCAAAAGGGAAATCCCTTCCTGCTTGTTTCCAGGTCCTTCTCTCTTGTGACTTTCTGCTTTTCTTTGTGTGCGGGTCGCCTTTTATTATCTTCTCTGTGTCTGTACACTAAGCTGCCTTTCAGCTGAGTTTAGTTCAATCACTCAGTCGTGTCTTCTCTTTGTGAGCCCATGGACTGCACCACACCAGGCCTCCCTGTTCATCACCAACTCCCAGAGTTTACTTAAACTCATTTCCATCGAGTCGGTGTTGCCATCCAACCATCTCATCCCCGGTTGTCCCCTTCTCCTCCCACCTTTTATCTTTCCCAGAATCAGAGTCTTTCCCAATGAGTCAGTTCTTTGCAGCAAGTGGCCAAAGTACTGGAGCTTCAGCTTCAGCATCAGTCCGTCCAGTGAATATTCAGGACTGATTTCCTTTAGGATGGACTGGTTGTATATCCTTGCGGTTCAAAAGACTCTCAAGAGTCTTCTCCAACACCAAAGTTCAAAAACATCAATTCTTTGGCCCTCGGCTCTTTTTACAGTCCAATGTTCACATCTATATGTGACTACTGCAAAAACCATAGCTTTGACTAGACGGACCTTTGTTGACAAAGTAATGTCTCTGCTTTTTAAGATGCTGTCTAGGTTGGTCATAACTTTGCTTCCAAGGAGTAAGTATCTTTTAATTTCATGGCTGCAGTCACCATCTACAGTGATTTTGGAGCCCCCCAAAATGAAGTCTGACACTGTTTCCACTGTTTCCCCATCTATTTCCCATGAAGTGATGGGACCAGATGCCATGATCTTTATTTTCTGAATGTTGAGCTTTAAGCCAGCTTTTTCACTCTCCTCTTTCACTTTCATCAAGAGGCTCTTTAGTTCTTCTTTGTTTTCTGCCATAAAGGTGGTGTCATCTGCATATCTGAGGTTATTGATATTTCTCCTGGCAATCTTGATTCCAGCTTGTGCTTCATCCAGCCCAGCATTTCTCATGATGTACTCTGCATAGAAGTTAAATAAGCAGGGTGACAATATACAGCCTTGACGTACTCCTTTCCCAATTTTGAACTGGTCTGTTGTTCCATGTCCAGTTCTAACTGTTGCTTCCTGACCTGCATAAAGATTTCTTAAGAAGCAGGTCAGATCATCTTTAATTTTAAATTCTTAAAATATCTTTAAGAACTTTCCACAGTATGTTGTGATCCACACAGTCAAAGGCTTTGGCATAGTAAATAAAACAGAAGTAAATGTTTTTCTGGAACTCTCTTGCTTTTTCGATGATCCAACGGATGTTGGTAATTTCATCTCTGGTTCCTCTGCCTTTTCTCAATCCAGCTTGAACATCTGGAAGTTTACTATTCACGTACTGTTGAAACCTGGCTTGGAGAATTTTGAGCATTACTTTGCTAGTGTGTGAGATGAATGCAATTGTGCAGTAGTCTGAACATTTTTTGGAATTGCTTTCTTTGGGATTGGAATGAAAACTGGCCTTTTCCAGTCTTGTGGCCACTGCTGAGTTTTCTAAATTTGCTGGCATATTGAGGGCAGCACTTTCACAGCATCATCTTTCAGGATTTGAAATAACTCAACTGGAATTCCATCACCTCCACTAGCTTTGCTCCTAGTGATCTTTCCTAAGGTCCATTTGACTTCGTATTCCAGGATATCTAGCTCTAGGTGAGTGACCACATCATCGTGATTATCTGGGTGGTGAAGATCTTTTTTGTACCGTTCTTCTGTGTTATTCTTGCCACCTCTTCTTAACCTCTTCTGCTTCTGTTAGGTCCATAACATTTCTGTCCTTTATTGTGCCCATCTTTGCACGAAATGTTCCCTTGGTATCTCTAATTTTCTTGAAGAGATCTCTAGTCTTTCCCATTCTATTGTTTTCCCCTATTTCTTTGCATTGATCACTGAGGAAGGCTTTCTTATCTCTCCTTGCTATTCTTGTGAAATCAAATTTGGCAGCAAAAAGCCACATCTCCTAGTCTTCAGTCTTGCTCTCTCAGCTAGTGATCTCACTATCTGTGTGACTTTGGACAAGTTTCTTAATTCCTGTGAGCCTTGGTATTCTCATCAGTACAATGGGGGTGCGGGGAAGTTGTTTACTATCATAAACACTTCATCGGATAAATAAACTGAGAAGCCCACTACATGAAACACATCGTAAATACCATATCAGTGGTGATTCTTATGACTTATACACTTGATTTTCATTTCCTCACTGTTTCAGCTTGCTGGTTAACCAGCATGTGTGTCCTGATACTTTCTTCACGATAACTCTGACCCTGTTGCTAACTTAGTTCCACATCCTCAACAAAGAAATCTCTTTGGCATAGCTCATCTTTTAAAGCTGGGCCACGCTGACATTGGTTCCTAGCAGGCCAGTGGATTGACTGCCTTTTAGGTAAATGCCTTGCTGTGGTCCAATGCCATTTACAGTGTCAGGGGACGTTCAACTTTAAGGGATCCAATATGTTCTTCTTTTGTGTGCTGTTTCTCAAGGACTCTCTATTCCTTATCGGTTCCTGGAAAACAGGAACGAGCTGTGCCTCACGCAGTTCTCAGGACTATCATGAGAAGGGGCACCAGCTTGGATTCCTTTCAGTGACTCCCTTCAATAACCTTTTCAGTTATGCCCCTCTTACTCAGGATATTGAATGGTTCTGGCCCTTTGAAGATTGTTATTTGCTTGGCTTTGTTTTTGCTCAGTTTTTTTTTTTACTGCCTAAAGCTGCCTTGTATGAAGATATAGAAACATACATTTCTGCAAATAAAGCACCCTTGTTTCACTCAAGACTTGGGTCTCCTGCGTCCCTCTTCTTGTCGATTCCAGCCCCCAGGTCCCGGTCTACAAACACCGTAACAGTGCAGGAGGTGGGGGTGGAATCTAGGTATACCACACAGGTGCTGCCTCTCATCAGATGTTGTCAGCCAGTTTTCCAATTACTGACAGAAAAGAGGATGGGAAGTGGGCACTGGCTAAAGATATAAGTAAATATGTTTATGGAAACATTGCTTGGCTTTTTAGTGAGTTTTAATAAATTGAATAATGATTTTCATTGCCTTTATAATCTTAAAAGTATAATTCATGGACTTTTTACCATTATAAACATGAACATTTTCTTGGGGGAGATTGGACACATGTGTATGTATGGCTGAGTCCCTTCTCTGTTCACCTGAAGCTATCACAACATCATTAATAGGTTATACCCCAATGTAAAATGTTTTGGGTGTTAAAGAATTTAATAAAAAAAACTGTAAAAAATAAACATGGACCCTTTCAATCTGGTAAAGACATGTCACTGCACAGTGTTTTAAAAGGAGCACAAAGCTGGGAGTCAGGAGACTTGGATGAATGCTGGCTCCTGCCTCATCCACTGCTTAGTCCTGGGCAATGCATGATATCTCCCTGAACATCACTGTCTTCTTCTGCTAATAGGGACCAAAAAATCCATCACACAGAGTGTACAGTATCAATTATTATTATAAATATGCTGCTTTACAAGGGGTAGCTTCTGTGGATAGTACCTTTACTTGAAAATCTCAGCATCAGACCTCAGAAATATAAAGTATGTCATGATCACAATAGATAAAACATCTTTTTTAATGTCTGTATTTGGCCGATTCAAAAGACTAGCAGCACAGAAAAAAAAATCAATGGTACAGTGAAGATAACAATGAATCATAAATGATATGGAAGAACAGCAGTCAATACTAAGCAGGAAATAATAAAATTCCAGCAGTTTCCCGAGATCAAAGCCTTAGGCCTCATGAAAGAAAAAGGGAAACAATTTTGAAAATTTTGAATATATTATTGGGCTCAGGTAGAGCAGTGCTCACTCTTACCAATCTCATTTTAAAAATTGCTGGATTAACTTTCTTATGTTCACACTGTGTGTTAGTAGCTCAAGTACAGTCACGCGAAGGATTCTGATGGAAGGCCCGTTTGTACTAACTGGCTGAATGACCAAACCCTCACTCTAACCCTAACCCTAACCCTTTGGGTGATACAGATAGCCCCCTTCCCAAAATACTTTTCTAATAGACTGACTAGTTCTGTATTGTTGATTTTCCTTGAGAAGATCCATACTAGCTAGACTTAAAAGTTGTGTTTTATGAAAGACGTAACTGTCTGAGAAAAGCCAACAATTTTCATTTCACAAATATTCCTGAGAGAATAGACTATATTTGTAGAACAAATTCACATTGAGCAACTCACAGTTTCATCTTTAAAATGGGGATAATAGGATGCCTTGTAACCATGCTCTTCATAGGTTTGAATGAGCATATATATATATGTGAAGACTGTAGAAGTATCAACTCCTATTATGTTAATTAAATGAGAGAAAAGGTCTGGAAATGGAATCATTTCTTAGTAAGGGTGTGTGTGTGTGTGTGTGTGTGTGTGTGTGTGTGTGTGTGTGTGTGTGTGTGTGTGGTGTGGTGTGTAGGGGACAGCCAAAAGACATCACTAGAACATTAGGGCTGAAAAGAGTGCAGGTGTTAGAAAATAATATGAAGGGAGCACCCAGAAGAATGATGGGTGTCAATTATTAATCTTCCTTCTCACAAATTTTCACAGAATCATCCACCCAAGCTCAACATTCAGAAAACAAAGATCATGGCATCCGGTCCCATCACTTCATGGGAAATAGATGGGGAAACAGTGGAAACAGTGTCAGACTTTATATTTTTGGGCTCCAAAATCACTGCAGATGGTGACTGCAGCCATGAAATTAGAAGATGCTTACTCCTTGGAAGAAAGGTTATGACCAACCTAGATAGCATATTCAAAAGCAGAGACATTACTTTGCCAACTAAGATCCGTCTAGTCAAGGCTATGGTTTTTCCTGTGGTCATGTATGGATGTGAGAGTTAGACTGTGAAGAAGGCTGAGCAGCAAAGAATTGATGCTTTTGAACTGTGGTGCTGGAGAAGACTCTTGAGAGTCCCTTGGACTACAAGGAGATCCAACCAGTCCATTCTGAAGGAGATCAACCCTGGGATTTCTTAGGAAGGAATGATGCTAACGCTGAAACTCCAGTACTTTTGCCATCCCATGTGAAGAGTTGACTCACTGGAAAAGACTCTGATGCTGAGAGGGATTTGGGGCAGGAGGAGAAGGGGATGACCAAGGATGAGATGGCTGGATGGCATCACTGACTCGATGGACTTGAGTCTGAGTGAACTCCGGAAATTGGTGATGAACAGGGAGGCCTGGTGTGCTGCGATTCATAGGGTCGCAAAGAGTTGGACACGACTGAGCGACTAAACTGAACTGAACTGAACTGCTTTAACTGCCAGAGAGGAATTAGGGTAAACTTTCTCTCTCATTTTATGGTCTGCTAATTCGTTTGTTTGTCAGTAGGGGAGTTTTCTATTCCCCTAGTTAGTTATTTTCTCTTCTTCCAATTCCATTAATTTAAGAAAATTTTTTGGATTAAGCCATAGGATTATGCTGGCTGTTAGTGTCTCTTTTATGTCCAAGTAGGAAAATCTCATACAAGTTTCTCAAAGAAACAGTGCGGAAGTAAGCGCTTTATTTGGGAGTTGTTAATTTCACTGCTCAGCTTGTATGTTGCATTAAACAGAAAACATAAATGGCTGAAAAGGATGAGCTGAGAACTGAGTTCCCACAGATTTACCCTCATTTCCACCACATTCTACACTGATCATCCTGTAACCATTTAGAATTCATACTTTTTTCCTTGACATGACTTTTACAAAGATGACAGCACAGTGAATTACTTAGAATTGAGTTTACTTTTCTGCTTTCAATAAAACTCCACTGAAAATGCTTTTGTAAAGAAAGTTCATTTTCCTCTCCCATTAATGCCTGTATATAGGCATCTTATCAGAGAAGGCAATGGCACCCCACTCCAGTACTCTTGCCTGGAAAATCGCGTGGACAGAGGAGCCGTGTAGGCTGCAGTCCATGGGGGCACTAAGAGTCCGACACGACTGAGTGACTTCACTTTCACTTTTCACTTTGATGCATTGAAGAAGGAAATGGCAACCCACTTCAGTGTTTTTGCCTGGAGAATCCCAGGGACGGGATAGCCTGGTGGGCTGCTGTCTACTGGGTCGCACAGAGTTGGACACGACTGAAGCAACTTAGCAGCAGCAGCAGCAAGGGAAACTGAGAGCTACCCTTTTTATTCTGTACAACGATGTGCCCAGGAAGAAGTGAGACCCAGTTATTTTGGAACAAATAGCAACCTTCACCTCCTGGGTCTAGGCTGACTATGAGTCAACCTGCAAAACAAGAGAACGATGTAACATGCACTTAAATGCTCATCTAAGTATCTCAGGGACATCTCCAATTGCTCAGTTTCTTAAAATATAGTATTTAATTAATTATCATGAAAGAAACTCTTTTATTTCAATCAGTGAATTAGGATTTTAAGCCAAGAAGATGTAATTCAAGTGATCTTCTTGGCTTCCTAAACCCCTATTTGTTAAATTCCCATAGCAAATTCCACACCGGATATGAGGTGAGTGCCGGAGTGAGAATTAATTTCATTCTGAGCTGAAATAAACAAAAGGAATCTAGTTCTGTGGCATGGACACCCAGTAGTGGGTCACAAGCTGTCAGTTTCCCTCATTGAACTTTGGGTGTGTGTTCTCTGTGGCTCAGTTGTGTCTGACTCTTGTGACTTCATGGACTGTAGCCCTCCAGGATCCTCTGTTCATGGGACTGTCCAGGAAAGAATACTGGAGTGGGTTGCCATTCCCTTCTCCAGGAGATCTTCCCGACTCAGGGATCGAACCTGCGTCTCCTGCATTGGCAAGCAGGTAATACTTCATTCTGAACTTTGACTTAAAAAAACAAAAAACCAAACAAGCCTCTTGCTTTGCACTTCACTCAGTGGGTCCTGTTGGGCCAAAGTTCTCATCATTCCTTTGGGGGACGATTGCCCTAAGCCTTTCTCTGAGGTCATGCCAGCTTCTGTTGCTGATGTCCACTCACGCATCCAGCTCTGTGTTCACTGGACTTCTCAGTACTGTGTAGTTGGTGCTGACACACTCAGGGCTGAGCCACTGTGCCACTCTGGGCCTCTGGGCACTGCGTGCAGCTTTCTGGATTGTTTGTCCCACTGGTGTGTCTTAATCATATAGGTTTCTGCTTCCTTCTTCCAGCCTCTTCCAGGAAGCCAATGACTTCATATGCCTAATGACCCAGATAAAAAATGAGAGGCCTCATGACTCACTCAAAGTCCTACTTGCATGATGTAAAAGCAAAACAAAACTCATATATTTGCCATCAGGCTTCCCTGGTGGCTCAGATGATCAAGAATCTGCCTGCAATGCAGGAAACCTGGGTTTGATCCCTGGGATGGGAAGATTGGAGAAGGGAATCTGCTACCCACTCCAGTATTCTTGCCTGGACAATCCCATGGACTGAGGAGCCTGGAAGGCTATGGTCCATGGGATGGCACAGAGTTGGACACAGCCGAGCAGCTAACATTTTCACTTCTTGGGCTTCCCAGGTGGCACTAATGGTAAAGACCCCACCTGCCAATGCAGGAGACATAAGAGATGCAGGTTTGATCCCTGGGTTGGGCAGATCGCCCAGAGGAGGGCATGGCAACCCACTCCAGGATTCTTGCCTAGAGAATCCCACGGACAGAGGAGCCTAGCAGGCTATAGTCCACAGGGTTGCAAAGAGCTGGACATGACTGAAGCAACTTAGCACACACGCACGCCATTCATTGTAGAGACACAATTCAAGATGGAAGAGTTGACAGTGGGAGGATACTGCTTATGGTGGCTGCAGCTACAAATTAGATTTAGAGCCGAGAGATAACACAGTGTAAAAGGATTCCCCACAAGAGCAAACATGCACGCTGCCAGAATGCACCACCCTGGAAACGAAAACCAGACACACTTGAGAGTATCAGTGATCCAGATCAGGATGAGAAGCGTCACTGCCCCAGTAAGCCAGAAATGCCTTCTTGGCTTGACAATGGCTTAGGAAACGGATCCTCTAACTTGCTCTTTACAGATATTCAAAAGAAAATGTACTCCTTTCTTTCAGAAAAGCATCTCCTGGGGCACAGGGAAGAAGAGCTCAGGCTTTGGATTCAGGCAGATCTCAGTGAGTCCTGACTCTCACTGATCAGCTGTGTTACTCTGGGAAACCTGCATTATCTCCTCAAACCTCAGTTTTCTCATCTCTAAAGTGGGTATATTAGTAGTACTTATAAAATTATTGTGTAGAGAAAGGGAATAATGCATTTAATAGTATACTATCTATGCACTGTATGCCCTTAATGCAGGCATGCTAAGTCACTTCAGTTGTGTCTGGCTCTTTGTAACCCTATGGGCTGTAGCCCGCCAGGCTCCTCTGTCCATGGGATTCTCCAGGCAAGAATATTAGAGTGGGTTGACATTCCCTTCTCCAGGGGATCTTCCCAACCTAGGGATCAAACTCATGTCTCTTGCATTGTGGGTGGATTCTTTACCATCTGAACCACCAGGGAAGCCTGAATGCCCTTAATAAATATCAGCTTATAAAACTAGGAAAGACACCACCCTAACTACAACTTCATTGCTGTCTTTAAAATGAGCAGGTGGGGAAGCATGCATTAGATTAAAAAAAAATAGTATGATTCTTCATCACAGATGAATTTGACTTGGAAAATAACAACTCTCCTCCCTCAGTTTTATCAAGATATACCTGACATATAGTTCTGTGTAAGTTTTAAGTATACCGCATAATAATTTGACTTACATATATCATGAAATGACTACCACAACAAGTTTAGTTAACATTCATCATCTCAAATAGATACAAAAGAAAGAAAAAGAAATTTGTGTGATGAGAACTCAGGATCTGCTTTCTTCATTTTCATGTATAATGTTGAACAGTATCCACTACAGTCATCGTATTATACACGACACCCCTAGTACTTATTTATCTTATAACTAGAAGTTTGTACATTGTGACCACCTTCATCAGTTCCCTTTCTTCTGAACCCTGCCTCTGATAACCACAAGTCTGATTTCTTGGAAATATTGTGATTCTTAGCATGGTCTGCCACTAGACTATCCTGTGGGGTTTATATTGTAGCTTTATAAGTGGTGAGAAGTTGAGGGACTAGTACTCAAGGTTCATAAAGGAAAGCAGGGAGGGGTGCTCTGAAATAGTTGCATAATTATTACTCCACCTAAACCCCAATTCTAATCTCCAACATCTTGCTTTAAGCTTGTTGCAGTTGCTTTGATTTCTGGGATAACTGGCTGTTACCATACCTGTTTCAAGCAGGTGAAACCTGAAAAGGTCTTGCTTCATTTGACAAAGCAGAGAGATGCAGTTCTCACCTGGTACTTCAAATAGGCATCAGGTAAACTTCGCCATGCACACAGCTGTCTGTGGCTCCATAGATCTATAGCCTCCATTGTGTTAGAAATGCAGTCTTTGGCCCTACCCCAAGCCTTAGACTTAGAATCTGTTTCTCTTTTTTCTCTTGTTTTAATTGAAGCATAGTTGATTCATAATATTGTTAGTTTCTGGTATACAGAAAATAATTCAGTTATATACATATATTTATATGTGTGTGTGTGTGTGATGTGGGGGTGTTGGTCTCTCAGTCATGTCTGACTCTTTGCAACCCCATGGACTGTAGCCTGCCAGGCTTCTCTATCCATGGGGATATTCCAGGAAAGCACACTAGAGTGAGTTGCCATTCCCTTCTTTTTCTATATATATTTTCAGATTATTTTTCATTAAAAGCTATTATAAGATATTGAACATAATATCTGTGCTATGTAGTAAATCCTGATTGTTTACCTGTTTTATGTATATCATTTTGGGTCTGTTAATCCCCTACTCGTAATTTGTCTGTCCCTGCCCCTTTCCCCTTTGGTAACCATGTTTGTTTCTATGTCTGTGAGTCTGCTTCTGTCTTGTACACAGATTCATTTGTATTATTTTTTAGATTCTATGCATAAATGATATCATACGATATCTGTCTTTCTCTGTCTTACTTCACTTAGTATGATAATCTCCAGGTTCATTCATGTTACTGCAAAATCCTCACAGATGCACTGAGATGAAGAATATTTAACATCATGTATTTCATTTACATTTTAGAAATAGACTGCTGGACCTCACTATCTGTTTCAATCAGTTTGTTAAAAATTGCATTTTCCCTTATTCTGCCTTCTCTCCCATTCAATAGTTATGACCTCTTGTCTCAGCTTTAGTGAGAAAGTAACATCACTATCTGAACCACTATCTCCCATACTTTGCCTGAGCTGGTATAGTGGTAAAGCTCACAAACCTTGGCTCTCCAGGTGGCGCTAGTGGTAAAGAACCTACCTGTCAATGCAGGAGATGCGGGAGATGCGGGTTCAGTCCCTAGGTCGGGAAGATTCCTTGGAGGAGGGCATGGCAACCCACTCCAGTATTCTTGCCTGGAGAATCCCATGAACACAGGAACCTCATGTGCTACAGTCCATAGGGTCACAATGAAGCGACTTAGCATGCACCCCACAAGGCTTGCGTTCAGAGAGATGGAGATGAAGTTCCATCTCTGCCGCCTACTTCTGTGAAAAGCAGAGTAATCAGTGTTCTCATCTGTATGGGCATACTAACTGGTTCTTTCCCCTTTTTATCTATCAATGACTCTCACAGCTTTGGGGTCAGATACAAGGCTCTGTAGGATTAGTTCATTTTCTGAGGAAGCCTGAGAGACTATCTCAGATTAGCCTATACCTGAGTCAGAATATTTAGAATTTAGGCAGTGTAAACTCACCTGTTGATTTCCATTTTTAAGATGAGAACAAATTTTTCATTTTTCATTGCTCAAGCCCATCAAATTGATTCAACCAAGACTGAGTGCCCTGCACGTGCCCAGCACTGTCCTAGTGGCGGGAACACCACGCTGGGCGAGGCAGCGGCAGCCACTGCTCTCGTGGACCTTATATCTAGAAATAGCTGTGCAAACTGTAAATGTGTTTGCAAGACTTTATTACAACATTCACTGTCCCTTTATGTTTCAGGTAAATTTCTATAGGGCATGTGTGTGCTGAGTCTCTCAGCTGTCTATGACTCTTTGTGACTCCCTGGACTGCAGCTGCCAGGCTCCTCTGTCCATGGGGATTCTCCAGGCAAGAATACTGGAGTGGGTTTCCATGCCCTCCTCCCGGGAATCTTACCAACCCAGGGGTCAAACCCAAGTCTCCCGCATTGCGTAGCCCCCTGCACGTATACAATTTTATTTGAGCATCACAAACACTGAGCTAAGAGATGAAAAGACAAAAAAAGAGAGAAAAAACACGGTGCCATTATCCATTATTATCATTCATCATCAGCCATAAGGTTTATGGGAGCTGTTAAATTTTGAAACTCAGGAAAAAATAAAACACAAATGTAATGTTACTTTTTCCAGGTCATTCTTTTACTATTGGAACAATTTAGAGTTATCCAACACTATTGATCTGACACTCCCTCAGATTTTAAGGACCTAGAAAAGACTGACTACATTTATCCTCATTCAGCTTTGCAAAATAAAAATCAAAGGTGCACCATCACTTAAAACGCATATGTTTGGCTTCCACAAAAAATATTTCAAATGCCTAAAACTGGTACTTACCACTTTTTTTTTCTATTTAAACAATGGCTAGCTAGCTCTTAACTATATCACACACACATATTGCATGTATGCATTTTTACATGTAATGGAGTGAGATAGCAGAACGGGGGGTTCAAGCCTCAGAACTCCCCAAAGGGCTTAATAACCCTTATTACCTAGTACTACTTCACCATTGCTTTGAGTAAATTTACTGGGGCCCCATGTTATTTTTTCCCCTTCAATATGAACAATCCCTGGTTGGATGAGGCCAGTTACAAATTCAAATATCATTATATCTCAATATCAAGCTAATTCTAAAATTGTTCCATATATAAGACATGATTATAACCAATCACTGAGGTAGCATTTGGAAGATTTGTCTTCCTTCAGCTGAAATTTTGCTCCATTTGAAGGTGGAGATGAACAGCAGATGGAAGGGTTCAAGCCTGGAAATTCCTAAAAGGGCTTAATGACACTTCTTATCATCAACAAGACACATTTTCCTTATGAGAAGTTGAAGCTGAAATGGGTGCCCTAAATTATAACACTTCTTTCTCCAGCCATGACCTTCCTATTGATGTACTTAGCTAAAAGTCAGAAATGGGTTGTTGTCCCCAGTTCTTGCTGCTGCTGCTGCTAAGTCGCTTTAGTCGTGTCCGACTCTGTGCGACCCCAGAAACGGCAGCCCACCAGGCTCCCTCATCCCTGGGATTCTCCAGGCAAGAACACTGGGATGGGTTGCCATTTCCTTCTCCAATGCATGAAAGTCAAAGTGAAAGTTCTTAGTAAGTTCTTAATAACAGTGGAAAATGTGCTCCTACATGTAATTTGGAAAGTAATTTCCTGAAAAGAAGTTAAATAGGCCTTTAATAATAAGCTGGTGTAACCGAAACTCTTGAACCTGAGTTACAGTTTCACTTTTTTTTCCATCTTCACAGGAGTTAATGGATCTTCTGAGGTTTTGCTGTAGATTTATTTCTGAGAAGTAGGATTGAAATATTGTGAAATAAAACCCCAAACAGCATATTTTGAAACCAGGCAACTATTTGAAAGCTGTTTTTCCCTCTCCTAAAGAAGAATTCATTAAGATATTCTTCTCCTAAAAAATACCTTAATGAAACAAATGTGTTCTTTTAATCGATTAGAATCGTGGTCTTTTAATCATCGTTTTTCTTACTTTGTCTCCCTCTAGTGCTCAAAGTGAAAAGTGCATGGAGAACTTTCTAGGGAGATATCCAACAACTCAAATGAATTTGTTCAATTAAAAAGGAATTGGGTACATGTGGAATCTATAAAAATGGTATGCAATGCTCAGTTGCTTCAGTCACGTCTGACTTTGCGAACCCATGGACTGTAGCCTTCCAGGCTTCTCTGTCCTTAGGATTTTCCAGGCAGGAATACTGGAGTGGGTTGCCATACCCTCCTCTAGAAAAATGGTATAGACAATCTTATTTGCAAAACAGAATTAGAGACACAGATATAGAGAACAAACATAGGACACCAAAGGGCAAAGGGGCTGGGGTGAATTGGGACTGACATATATACACTACTATCTATAGAACAGATAACTAAGGAGGACGTACTGTATAGCCCAGGGAACTCTACTCAGAGCACTGTGTGACCTAAATGGGAAGGAAATCCAAAAAGGAGGATATTGATTCACTTTATGTTCATAAGAAACTGACACAGCAGTGTAAAGCAACTATACTCCAATTTTTTAAATGATGATTGACTCTCATTTTCTTTAGAAGCTGGGTGTTGTAGTCCCTGTTAAGATGATGTGTGGACCATAGTCCTGAAACGCTTTTACCTCCATAACTCACTAGCTACTGAACTCCTCAATTCCTGCTCATACTCAGCTTTCAAGGGACTGCACCTAAGTATATCTGTTTTTACATCGTTGACCTGGTCTTGGTATTTTGTCTGAATTTAGTCAACATTCAGAAAACTAAGATCATGGCATCTGGTCCCATCACTTCATGGCAAATAGATGGGGAAGCAGTGGAAACAGTGGCTGACTTTATTTTGCTCGGCTCCAAAATCACTGCAGATGGTGACTGCAGCCATGAAATTAAAAGACACTTACTCCTTGGAAGGAAAGTTATGACCAACCTAGACAGCATATTAAAAAGCAGAGACATTACTTTGCCAACAAAGGTCCGTCTAGTCAAGGCTATGGTTTTTCCAATAGTCATGTATGGATGTGAGAGTTGGATTGTGAGGAAAGCTGAGCAGCGAAGAATTGATGCTTTTGAACTGTGGTGTTGGGGAAGACTCTTGAGAGTCCCTT